>LFIW01000132.1:0-60590 GCA_001625285.1 Colletotrichum incanum
CAAGAGATAGATACCCCAAACGACATCAATACGTATAACCATGTCATCCAACCCCCCCCCCCCCCCCCCCCCCCCCCCCCCAAACGCTCGCAATGCTCGCTCTCAAATTTTCTAAGCCCTCAGCAAGTGGGCTACCCAATCTGCCCTTGCCCTCACGTTGCCCTGGAACTGCAGCATAACATTATAGTCAGCAGTTTGTGCGAAAGAAAATGGCCGACTGGCGGGAGCCACAGACCAGCGAGAGGGTGACAGGGGCCGGCCACGTCCACCCCGGGCTTCCTGCCTTGGTCTGTTCTCGGACAGCCGTGGGTGAAGCATTCACGGCGGCTCAGGCGTTTCGCTGGCCCCTCTACTGTTGCCCTGAAGTCACAGGAGGCACAGGCTCAGAGACCCTGCGGTGACGACATTGCGACTTCGTATCTTGATTAGGCAGTGGACCGCATCGGAGTCGGAGCCTCTTTCGAGAGGCGATGAACAGGGCTAGGTCCGCAGGGCTGCCATTATCGATTTTTGGCAACCGGTTCAGGAAACAAGGTGAGCATCGCGCTGAGGTGAGCCTCCGCCACGAACGGTGAGATTGGGGCCGAATGCAGCAAGGTGGGTGTCCAAGACAAACCCGCGCATGCGCATGATGGAATTGCAGCAGCGAGGAACCCGACCAGTAGAGTTCTCAGGCAAAGGGCCGCTTCTGGTCCCGTTGCCTGAACCACCGCGTTGGATTCGACTGCGGGTGGGTGAAGGGGCTGTAGCAAACATTGCCTGCGGCCAATGGAGAGAGCATGCGCAGAAAGGTCGCAGGCATGTTACGCCATATCCCGAGGCGCCAGTGTCTGTCATGTTTGCTTGACTACGTCGGCCGCCCTCACATCAGCCTCTCTCTCTCTCTCTCTTTCCGTCTTTCGTTTTCGGGGTGATTAATGCCCTTCACCAGCCCGTCCGCCCCTGCGTTGATATGAATCAGGGTGCGGCCAGGTGATGGCATGCTGGTCCATCATCATTCATCATAGGCGCTCCTGGAGATGCACAAGAGGGTGGATGAGAACAGATGACCCAGACGGCCTAGGCCTGCCTACCATGTTGCTAATATGCAGTGAAGCCCTGTTCCTCTCTGTCTTACAACGTTTCTTTTCCGAGTACTCGTCTATCACTGGCGCGGTGCAGGCCGCGAGAAACAGGCTTAGCCCGGATGAACCTAAGCCCCATTGGGACTCGAGGTTTGAGAGGTGGTCTGGTGAGGGATCCACTATTCGTGTCAAATGGGGTGGTGGTAGCGTTGCATCCAAGCGATTGTCTTATTTTCTCCGCATTCTTGGTGGCTCTCCTTTATTTTAAACGGGCGAGCGACGATGGAACGGCGTGGTGCAGGACGAGACAAGACCGGCGAATGGGTCACGGCTCATGCGCGGCTGACGACCAACGGGGGTGGGCTGGGAGACATGGATGGGCGAGGTGTGCGTACATATGTGACTGGACGGCGGTGGGTGTCGGTGTTGGAAAAAGTCGCTCGTCTTGATACTTGGACGGCGGCATCTTGTGTCACGTTATTTCCTCCCCCGCATTCCTGTCGAAATGACGGTGGGGACCGCATCAACCATGGCTCGCATCGAACCAAGCTAAAGCCAAGCTCACTGCTTCTCGTTGCCCGTGTTGGCCCATGTTTCCTCCCCGGCTTCAGCTTTAGGGGGGCTCGAAGCAGGCCAAGGGAGCTGCGCTGATACTCATCTGTTCCTCTAGGTTATGGGTAGATAACCTGCAGGGTCTGCTTGGGTATTCCGCACTCCGGCTCTTGGCTTCTTCGTTTACCGTTGCCCGATTCGGGGCGTTGGCCATTGCCCCATAAGCGGGCTTGGTATACCTCCCGGTGCTCTGATATTTGCATTGGGTTGATAAACCAAGGATATGATATTCGGACGAAGTGACACATCAGATGAGAGGCAGTTGGGCCCGGTCCATGAATAGCATCAACCTCGGGCGTAACGCCACGCTATCCAGGGCCCGTTCGACTATTGAACTCGACGGCCATGAAGTTGGCCCGTTTCCATGTTCCCTTCTCTAACCCCAATCTGTCGGGGTTTGGCTGCATGGTCTTTGCGCAACGCTCGCCGGAAAGAAACGAGGGCAGGGGAGGTAAGCAGCAGCAGCTCCAGCGAAATGTGCGACATGCATATCCGAACATGTCAGGGCCGTTGGGACCATGGGCTTGCGGTTTCTAGTTGATGGTCGGTTGGTGGCTGCCTGCCTGCCTGTACCCTTTCACTTTCTCTCTCGGCCCGTGAGCAGAGTGATAGGAAGACCCGGACGGACATGGACTCGGGGTTGTTGCTGGGGTTTGCTCTGCTGGACGACGATCACGCAGACTGCTCTACCTAGCATCCTTGAATCTCGGTCTCTCGAACGGCGCACCAGGTCTGACCGACGAGTCGCGGTGCATACCAGCATCATCAAGCAAGCGAGCACGTCTTTCCAAGATGGACGCTGCTGTCCTCGGTGTGTGGACAAAAAGACGCGTGGCTTGGCGGCCCCAGCTAGCTGCCGGACGCTATTGTATCCGACACTACCATTGTCCAGGGGCCTGCGACGTTTGCTCCCTGGCGGGCAGCGCTTACACACCTCGAGGAACGAAGGATTTGGTTCAACCCAACAACGGTGGTGATAAGTGACCAAAGCTGCGGGCAGTAAACAACTTGTCTTGAATTGCGACGACTATCAAGTAGATGACCCTGGGCTTTTGTGCGTGCTGTCATATATGCATTGCCCATTACGACAAGCTTTGCCCGAGACGTCGTCCAGCGGGAACAAATGCTGCATGGCCAGTGGCCAACGTTCCTCTACTCAACTAGGCTACGCAATTGGAAATGGGGAGGCACATCCTCCTGTCGTGTTGCACGAGCGTCCGCAGTCTTGACCGTCTTCAGGTGGGTAAGAGAGCATCCCCATCCCACCACCCCTGGGCCTATCAACAACGGCAGTTCGGGGCAGGCAGACTATGGGACCCCTCTAGGCCTTCGCTCACGTTTGGAATAACGCCGGGTGGCCCGCCGAGGGCTTTTAACCGGGATGTAGAGGCTTGGAACTGTCTGGCCCTGTGGTCGACAACGACAACGACAACAACAACAACAACAACAACGATAACGGCGGCGGCGGCGGCGGCAGCCGGTAGGGCGGGGGACCAATCAGGATTTGGTGAGCTGTATAGTCCTAGATTTACCACACCAATTGTCCTAGAGGCCGTCTTACCACCGTCGACGATGGCCCTGCTGCGCTTGCCTGCCCGTGCCGACGAGATGGAGTGAGGTTGGGATGTCGCAGAAGGCGAAAAGATGTGCGTCTTGGCCATCCCAACCTTTTCCGACTTATCAGCTGCGCCGAGAGACGGCAAAGGCTCTCTCTCTCTCTCTCTCTCTGTCTCGGAGTATGTCCTTGATGGACGACGCCACCTCGCCGGTCATCTTAGTTCTCCGGGTGTAGCAAACAACCACCCCAACGGCCACTGGTGTGCAGCTAGGCCCGGCGTGTGCTATACCCTCGCCTCTTCTATTACCTACATTTTTTGTCGCCCACAAATATTCTGATAGACCCCGCGCCACGGGTCGACACCAACTAGTAGGCGACGCTCCATCGTCTGAGGCCGTTGCGTGGATTGGCACGCAGGCCACACGCACGCACGCGCAGCTCTTTCCGTCTCGACGCCGTTGGTCTCGTAAGTCTCAGCTTCCTTCTTTGCGGGCGTGTTTTCTCCTGTCTCTCCTACTGCATGTGTGGCAAGTTCAAACATGCTATCTAAGAGGTCGAACACACTCCCCTCATTCATACCATTGCCCCCTTGCGTCAATACCACGCCGAAATGCAGACAGCGCGTGTTCAGACTGAAAACCGAAGCATCAGCGCCACCTGGGAACCTCGCTGGTCGACAGATGCACTCTTCGAAAGATTCAGCTGTGCTCATCATCAGTCTGCTGTGGCGCCATGTGTCGACCCTTCGCTCTTTGGCTTCCGCCCGCGTCCTGTCCCAAAGGAGAGGGACGCATCTGTGACGGGATGCACGAGTGTGCAGATTCCCGGCCACCACCATCACCCAGTAACACCACCATCGTCCCATTTTCCGAGTAGGGATGGGCCTTACAGACACCCTCGCGCAGCCAGCCAGCCAGCCAGCATGATGGTTGCGACCCTTCCATTTGATTGTGCAGCCATCGTCGACCAGTCACTCGACGCCAATTCCCCTCACTTTACCTTCCATGCCGGGTCATTTCCTCTTCGCCACCTAGCTTGCGGGAATTGGGCGCTCAGCTAAGAATCTCCCTCACAACCACCCTCTTGGTGTGTCTGTCCACGCCCGTCCCCTTCCCAAAGCGGCCGTGGAGATGTGTCCTGGATCTGACGGGGCTGACCGGACACACCGCGAACAGAGGCGCAAGAGGGCTGATGACAGGCGGCGTGCTGATATCCCAGAGGCAGAAACCCCGGTTCTGGCTCACTTGGCATGGTCGTCCTCCTGATAAGGCATACCCGTTCTCGACCTGTCTGCGAACCAGCCTCACCGGGTAACACACCCGTGGTTCATTGCCTGTGGTCCATTGAGACAAATCGTTGAGCCAGGTGAGCCGGTCCAGCCCTGGCGAAGTGGGCAGTCATTCCCGGTCAGTGGACCAATGGGAGGTGGTCATCTCGGTCTGGCTGGTGATCGTTTCGGCATTTCCTTTTCGTCCACTCAATCTCTATCGAACATGCCAGGGGCCAGGGATGACTCCTTCCGGTTGGGAACGTACAGGGGAGGTTATCTGTGTTACGGACCACGACACATGGTCGAGCGGCCGACTGGAGGGATTGAGTGGCTGACGGGTCACGAACACCCGTTCCTTTCCACGTCCGTAATATTTGCCATGGGGACCCTCCTGACAGAGAACGTGCCTGCGAGTGTTAATTGGTGTCAGCAAATTGGCCGGGTTCTCATCTGCTCTCATGGTAAGGAACGGCGAAGGTCGAGGTCCAATCGATGACCCGCCCATGTCCCGAACCGCGGGGCCTAGAACGTGGTTCTTTTCCACTTCCCCCCCCCCCCCGGTCCTGGTTTTCTTCACCATTGTTGGAAGTGCCATTTTTGCGCTAACCAGTGAGAAAAGCCCCTTGTCCCTCTCCATCGCGGATATTAGGCGGGCGGGTTGTTTGCTTCGATCGCTGATCTTGTCCAAATGGGTAGACACGGCTCTGGGTTTTCGGCTCAGGGGCTGCCCGACAGCGGAAATACGTAGTCAAGGCGGTGGTCCCTGTGAACGTTGCGCAGGTACACAGCGGTACAATAGCAACAAAAGCAGTATTAGATACCCTAGTTCAAGGGATGGAGACAGCATGGAGGATGAGGGTCTCGGAGTTATCACCTGCTGAGAAACCGGACTTGGTTCACATCGGTACTTGGGCCGCACAAAAAAAGAAAGTGAGTTATGATGGAGACAGCCGGTGAGGTAGGGCACAGACTCGGATCTCCACCGATGAGGGGCCGGGCTTTCTTTTTCCTGTCTGTCGCTTGCCGGCAAAGCGACCTCCGGGCGCGGGGTGGTGGCTCCACACCGGTGGGTGTTGGGCGCGATAGCCAGCGGGAGGCGGCAGCTCGGTCGGAGAGCTCAGCGGCGCAAGCTCCGCTCCCTTGCCTCTCGGTCTGCGGGGGTTGCGTAGAGAATGCGGGCGCCCGGCCCTAGGCAGCTGTTCTGACATGAACACCGAGCTTTCACGATGATGGACTCTTCCGTGACGTGAGGAGCCGTGAGGTTTGGCATTATACAGTTAGGGTGAGCGGGCTGTGATGCGGGTGGTCCAGGCAGAGGTGAATGCGCATCTCTAGTGCGTCCAGCGCATTCGAAAAGGACCAGGCCCAGCAATCGACCGGATCGTTTCTTCATGCAGGTCTAATCGCGATGAAGCGGAGCATGCTCCTGTGGGCGATTGGGTATCTCGGTTACGGACAGATCGGCCAGCCCGCCGAAGAGTTGTTTGGGTCGGGCCTTGTCGTCGACACTAGGCCGCGATGGACGATCTGGACGATCAAGGGGTTCGCGATCGTAAGGGTCATAGATTCCGGGTTGCTTGCTGCAGTGCTGCCGTGCTGCGGTGATTTCAGGGATTATACGCATCTCCATGTAGGCAAACGCGAATTGCCCCTGTTTGGCTGCGGGGACAGTCGAGATCGAAGCATCACGGTGACGAAACAACAGGAATCCCATCGCTGCGGTTTTCTTGGCCCAATTCGACAACCGATATGAGCCTGCGCGGCCCCAAAACTGGCCAATTGTATGTGTCCATGCTTCATAAAGCCATATCGTGACAGCGCCCTACAACCCGGAGGCCTTTTTGGGAGCTTGATGCGAAGCATCCCAGCACATGTCCAGATGGGCGGGTGGTCTTTGGATGACGGGGAGGTCATTTGGCACGTCGTATCGCCTGCTCGCCGAGCTGTACCAACAAATGTGGTCGACCCCTGGCTGCGCTGCCTTTCTGACGCCTAATGCGCTACGATCATGCAATCCTCGACTGTCGGTGCTCCCGGCCGTCATCATTCGTGTTACATGGAGCTTGAGAGGCCCGCATCTTCCCACCTGCATGGGAAAATGGCAGGCTGCTGTGTGGATGTTGATGGCGATTCGGGGACGGAGTTGGCCCCGAGTTGGATGTGATTCGAATGCGATGGGTTTCATCAGTGACAGGGTTGGAGACTGCACGATCTTGGGATCGATCAAGGTACAGGCAGACCCTACCGATGGCCCTGGAAGATGGAGGTACGGTCGGTGTGCATCGGTTGGGAATCTGGATACACGCACCACTCTGTGGGGAATCGTGAGGCGATCTATCTCGGGACACAGATGCGAGACCTTGTGAGTCGGGGGCTTTGCGAGGCAGACGAAAGTATAGGCATCATGGAAATCGATCTGCCCTGGCTCTCTGAGCTTCCGCCTTTCTTCGTGGCAAACGTGGCGCCCTGGTTCAAAATGTGATGGGCTGGTGCAAGAGCTGGCAGAGGAATGATGCGTGTGGATTGGTTTTCAATACCTGTGAGCTTCTGTCTCGGTCTGTGGCTAGGGGAAACAATTAGAAGGTTTGTTTGCGTCCAGTTCTTGAGAGAGAATCTCAGTCGGTATACAATAGACATGTTTGAAGGCAGGAAGACGTGGATCAAGGGGTTGTAGTACGCCCACTGGCAATGTGGACTCTCGGCTCAACCAGGCTGCTCAGTCATCATCTTGTTGCGCGCACCACGGTACTTTACTTCCAGTTGTATGATTCCTCTCATGAACTTGTCGATAACAGTACATTGAAATAAATCGCCTGTTGAGCTGTTGTTCCAATCGCTGATCTGAACCACGTTCCACTGACGAAGACACGGGTCAAGCCAGCTGCAGTTTAGATTTTAGGTATTGATAACATAGAACATGAGGGGTTTAGTTTAATGTTGCTAACAATGCAAAAGTGAGCCCGTCAACTCGTGGGGCCCCAAGGACCATCAGCACGAGCGGCCGCAAAGCCAAAGGGTAAGGACTTTTCTAACATGCTTGTTTTCTAAAGCTTTGCCGGCAAACCCGGCATGCCTGAGCAACCCGTAGGTCTCTCAAGTTACGTTACACTGCAACACTGCTATAGAACACTGTGTTGAGAGTTTTCTATGGTTCTGTTGGTGGTTCAACGCCCCTGCTTTGTTGTAAGCCCAAGCACATAGGTGGCATTCAGTACATCCATCGACCTAATCATGAACATTGTAGCAGCTTATAAAGCCACAACCTGGGTTCTCTGAGATAGCGAGAGCTTATCATCGTCTGTTAGTGGGAACACGAGGCGCAGTTGCTGTTCCACGACGGACCAAATCAAGCAAACAGAAACATAGAACTGTCTAGTGCAAGGCGGTGGTAGACATGTCGGGGAAGGCGTCCCTCCGCGGCCCATGCCAAAATGTCAAAGTAACCGCGAAAGAACAAGAAAGACCGGTTTCGACATCCGGAATGCCGGTAAGTATTCAATATGTACCATCGCTTAACGCCTAGAAGAAGCCGGTGGGCGGAGACACTATTATCATCAGGCAAGCCATCTCATTAAGCAGCTTAGCAGGCTACCTTGTGATAGTTGTAGGACCCCATACCATCCCATTCTGCAGCCTCTGTGTCTGGAGACTACCATCACTTCCGGTTGACAGCAACAAGTATCTGAACGAGACTGTCATATATGTATCGCCTGTCATGGCTATTTGCCAGTGGCGGTATTGGCTCAATAACAGGATGCCAGCACCTGCCGATGTCCGCAGACTGAATGTTTTTCCTGAATCCAAACCCTTCAGCTACCAGGCATAACAATAAGGGCTTGAGAGCAAAACTGTTTCACACATCGACACTCTTGGCCGCTGAGGAATATGACATGCTCTTCAAATGACAACAGAGGTCAGCCTGCAACCACTTCCAACGCCGCTTAGCTTGTACTGGGAAGAGATCCCCTATGGTTACCAATTGCAAGAAGAGGTCGGAGCAGCTTTTTTAATTCCAAATAGATAGGTTTGCACTCTGAATGGAGTGTTCGCCATGAAAATGTTGCGGCAGCGATAATGGATGACGGGCGAACGGTATGAATAAATACGTCAAGAATGTAGACTACCCGTTCTGCAGTTTGAAACTCAAGAAGCAGCTGACGCTTCACTATCTGAATACACATGAAAGTATTCATGTGGATGGTTCAGCCACGATATGAAAGTGTTCATCGGTGGATGGTAAGCTCTACGGATGTCATGGTGTTTCGGTCAGTCGGTATAAAACAATATAGTTTTCTCACCCAAAACTCATCTGGCGCTCCAGAACAATGCCGCTAGTCCAGAGATAGTGTGAGGAGCCCGGAAATCTGCGATGTGCTTGAATAATAAGTATGCTCGTGGCTTTCCCGTATAAGCAGCACCAGATCGACTTGCATAGATCAACATCCTGTGCGACTTGCCTCTTGTTCATCCCCTGTGCTGAGACACACTACCAAACGCTCCTCAAGTATCAATAATTGAGCATATCACGTTCCAAAAATTCGGTCCAAATCCCATTTCTGACATAGTTAACTGAAGCAGCTGAGATAGATGTCATGTTGCGATGCTGGTGTCGTCCAAGCCACACCTACCGCCACAGCACCGATCCGGACAGCTCGCGCCGACCGGCCCCACACCCCGCGGACCCCACCACCAAAAAGCCCCTGCTTCCTTAACCTTTTGTCTCGGGCCAAACGAAATCGAAGCAACTTTTTGCGACGACATCCCGCCCGAAAACTGGAGCTTCGCAAACCACGACCAATTGACGAACCGTTGAGCTGCTGTAGGCTATCCGAAGCTACAAGAGAGAAGGATTTCGAGCGAAAGGAACCCATAAAACCGCGAAACAAGCACGCACACACACATCATGGCGTCGGCACAGCAGGTTCTGCTCTCCCCGGCAGAGCTCGCCTACCTTCACTCCTCGCTCTCCCTTACGCCGCCCATCCGCCCTGACGGCCGCAAGGCGAACCAGTTCCGCCCCCTCACCGCTGAGACGGGCATTCTCCCAGGCACCAACGGCAGCGCGCGCGTGTGCTTCTCCGACGGCACCGAGGCCATCGTCGGCGTCAAGGCAGAGATCGAAAAGACCCGCGTCCCGCCCGGCGCAGAGGCAGACGAGGAGGCAACGGAGAAGAGGACAGAAGGAGACAATGACGAGGCCAAGGGCAGCAATGACTGGCTCGAGATGACGGTCGAGATTCCCGGCTCCAGAGACGACGACGCGGCGACCGTGTTCCTAGCCAACATGCTCAGCGAGGCGCTGCTCGCCGACGGGGAGTTCACCAAGAAGCTGCGGATTAACAACCGCTTCCACTGGAAGCTCTACCTCGACGTATGTTCTCGTCGCCCTGTCGTAGAATGCACCGCTAACTGTCGCAGATCCTCCTCATCTCCCCGCCGCTGTCGTACCCCCTCCCCCTCCTCTCCCTCACAACGCATCTCGCGCTCCTGGCGACCCGCCTGCCGCGCCTCAAGTCCGAGGGCGACGAGGACCCCATGTTCGACGACGACTGGGAGGCCTCGACGTTCCTCTACCCCCGCGACGGCAGCGCGCCCGTGACGGGCTCGCGGCCGCCCATTACGCTGCTCGTCATCGCCGTCGGCGGCAACATCATTTTCGACCCGGCGCGCGAGGAGCTCGCCGTCGCCGAGTCGGCGCTCGCGGTGTCGGTGGCGGAGGAGAAGACGGCGGCGTCGGCGGGCGGCATGGACGTAGACGGACGCGAGCTGAAGCTGCTCTCCGTGCGGACGGTCGATCCGCCCTCGCGACTGACGGCGCCCGGCGTGCTCAACTCGGCGAACCCCGCCACAGGCCTGGCTGGCACGCCGTCAAAGGCGCCACCTGCCCCTCCGGCCTCCGAGGACAAGGCGGCGGAGGGCGTGTGGAGGCCGCCCATAGGAGGCACCAAGCTGCATGTGCTCGAGGGCATGATTTCCAAGGTGCTGGAGAAGGGAGGCATTGCGGACGAGGTGCTCGAGGGGATTGCCGCGGTGGACTTGGCATAGGTGCGGCTGGATACGGTTTACGCTTGCGACACATCAGGATGGCAACGGGGAAGACAAAAAAGTCATGATACCAATTGGTGGCTCTGGTTTAAGATTTGTGTTGTACATGGTTTGGTGAGGGTATATTATAAATAAGGTCTCAACCGATCGTGTTGTACATGGCTGGCGCATAGCATATTGCATGGCCGGCGCTCAGAAGACGCCGAACCACTTCTTCTTCTTCTCGCCTTCCGCAGGCGCGACCGCCCCGGCATCTCCAGCCACAGGCGACGCCTCGATGGCAGAAACGGCCGCCGCCTTCTCCTCCTCCGACTCCTCCTTCATGCCGAGGAAGTTGGCAATGGGGTTCTCCTTGTCGAGGCCGTGGACCTTGCGGTAGTACTGGCGCTTGGCCACGTCGTCGGTGTGGCGCGAGTGCATGGCAATGGCTTTCTCATTGCGGTCGCGCTCGTGCAGCTGCAGGACGTGGACCCACGTGCGGATGAACTCGATCGGGCTGCTCCAGAACTCGGACGCGGGGGGGAGGAGATGCTTGAAGGGCGACGTTTGGGTGAAGTTGAGGACCAGCGTCGTGATGGCCAGCGTCGTGAGAGTTCCCTGTAGTCGTCAGTGAGCGGAGCCGCCAACATGCCAAGCCAGCAACACCATGGGCCCTTACCAGCGAGATGAAGAGGTGAACCTTGCGGTTGTTAAAGAACCAGTGTGCCCACGTGCCCTCGGGGGCCATCATGCCGGGGTACTCGCGCGTACGCTGCGCCCGCACTTCTTGCCCGCTGAGAGGGCCACCGTAGTGCTTCGGACCGTTCTTCTTGGGCAGCCGTGAGCCGTGGGAGGGCGGGTTGAACTTGGCGGGCTTCTCGAGGATGAGGGGTCCCTTCTGGCCCGCACCGGTCGGCTTGGACGAGGCGTAACGGATCGTCCACGCAGCGTTCTGGCGGAGGGCCGCCACGGCCGGGCGGCCGGTCGAGGTCGCTGCGGCGCGCCACATAGGGCTCAGGGCCGGGAGGAGGAACCTGGGAAGGACGGTTGTGGCCAAGGTCGTCATTGATGTCGTGTCGCCACTGCAAGCGGCGGCAAGTGCTGGAGCTAAATCTCCCGACGTTTGCCGATGAACGGAGTAAGAAATTAAAAAAGTAGGTCACCGGGACAGCAATGTTTAGGCTTTCGGGGTCAGGCTTGTGTTTCACGGCGTCATTGAGGCTCTGGCCTGGATCGACGGGATCGTCAGGTGCGCGGCCGGCAGGATCGGTCGGGGCTGGAAAAATCAAAGCTCCAGAAGAATTTCTCAGGAACTCTGCAGTGGAGTTGCGATGGGCGGCAGACTGTCAGCTAAGAGGTCGCCGAACTACCCCCGGTCGCGCATCCGGGCGTTATACGTACCTGGTCCGTACGTGACACCCTTGCCCAATGCCCAGCAAAAGACGCCTCCACAATGGAAGCTTCAGATTGGTTCGTCTCGTCGGGCTCTGCAACAAACAGAGGCCGAGGGGAGATCAAGGGCGGAACGTATGGGGAGCCTTTGGGAGTCCCAGTCGAGGCTCGGAAAAACGGGATGGCGGGTTCCCCAGTAAACCCGCTGAATCTGCAAGAGAACGAGGGAAAAAATTGCTGGACACCGACACAAGCGTCCAGAGGCCCCCGCCGGCCCGCCGTTGGTTGAGTCGTTGACCAGCCAAAGACTGTGAGATGACCCAGCCAGAAACACCGAGGCGCAGCGGAGGAAGCGTTGTTCCGGGCTTGTGTCCGGTTTTGCCCGGGCGAGCGACCCCGGACGCATGACCGTCTGACCAATGCTGCACGTCTGATTGGCAGCCGCGTCGCCACACCGTGTGGCTTGTGCGCCGCGGTACCCAGGTCAGTGAGCTCATTCCAGCTTTTTCGCGGTCCTTGGCTGGGTGTGCCAGGTGCCTTTCCGCCGGGTGTTGTCATAACTAAAATCGGATAGTGTCGAGGTACAGTCCATGTCGTCTCTTCTTTTTTTACCTGGCCCGATCCTTTTCTAAAAGTTTTTTTCCCTTTCCCTTTTCTCCATTCCAACTCTTAACCATCTACAACCTCAACGACCAAATTTGACGACTTGCAAAAGACATTTCTCTTTTGCGATTTTCACCTGATACCCCTTTTCAACTTCTTTTAATACCCCTATAATCCGTCAAGATGGCTGGTGGTAAGTTGTCCTCGCGCGCGCGTACCCTGTCCTTTCCGTCGTGGTTGGCGGATCCCGAAAAATCTCCCTGAGTGCTTCGGTCGGTCGCGAGCCATTGAGCCGCGAACTCGTCCTTTCTGAGCCCGAATCGGTCCGTCCTTGCTACGCAGGTCGATTCTGCTTCGAAAAGACCCCGTGCGACACCTTCATCGTCGACGCCCCGTCCCTCTGGACCTATCCGACGTCGTGCGCCATTTTCCTCGGCTTCCGCCCCAAAGGAAAGACAGGAGCAGATGAGCGAGAGACACGGAGGCGTCGAGGCGGGCAACCGCACATCGGCAGGATGGTCGGCGACGCGTTCAATAAGCACCCGATATCCTGGGACCTCGACCATGGCGACCAGCTTCATCAGACCACGTAACTGACCTTGGCAATCCAGGTGACGCCAAGAAGGGTGCCAACCTCTTCAAGACCCGTTGCGCCCAGTGCCACACCGTCGAGAAGGACGGCGGCAACAAGATCGGCCCTGCCCTGCACGGCCTCTGGGGCCGCAAGACTGGCTCCGTCGAGGGCTACTCCTACACCGACGCCAACAAGCAGAAGGGCATCGAGTGGAACGACCAGACCCTCTTTGAGTACCTCGAGAACCCCAAGAAGTACATCCCTGGCACCAAGATGGCCTTCGGTGGTCTCAAGAAGGAGAAGGACCGCAACGACCTCATTGCGTATGTTGACCGACGCCTCACCATGTACCGGACTCGCCCGCTAACTGTGCTTTAGCTACCTCAAGGACGCTACCAAATAGACGGATTGACGTGTAACGATAGGATTGCATTAGACGGACTGGCGATTTGCGACGAATTGTACCAATAGACCACTTTAGAACAGTGCGTTTGGGGCTCATTAATGCCCTTCTACCTCTTGAAAATTCTCCCCTTTCAGACGTTGTAATACAACAACTTTCTTCGCGAACCAAAACTGCTGCACCAAATCGCCGATCGTGTCCATGATGTCAACCGGCGGGCTTCCGAGGCGCCAAAAAAAAAAAACACACGCTTACTCATAAGCGACTAGTGCGACCATTCTATCTCCATTAGCCAGTCAGATGACTCGTTTGGCCTCGATACCCTGGCAGTAACCGGTGGAGCACCGTCATCGCTCATCCTATGGCCTATCAGGAACGTGTTGCTGGTCACAGAGCAATACTTGGCCGATGAGAACAGCACTGAGCCTTGTGGTTATGAGTGTGCGGCAAGATGCGGCTTGAGTTGACGCCGAGAAAGTCTCGAAAGTGTAATTTGTTGCATGCCCGACTCGCGCGGATGACTGTCACTTCTCCACTCTCAGTGGTCAATGACTCTTGACCCAACGACGGAGGTGTTGTCAGCAGCACTGCGCATGGGCTCCAAATGCGTGCTTTCAGTCATCGTGAGTGGTAGCGGCAGCGTACCGCGTGCGACAAGAGGACGCAATAGTGTCAACAGATTACGCAAACCGACATGTGGCATAAAACAAATCATTGGGGACTAATTAAAACAGTTCCGATGTGACTGAGGCCGGAGTGTAGACTTCTAGAGATTGATCCTCCGGTCTTCGCCCAAACACTTCGTGGCAGGCTAATGTTCATGACGGAAAAGTGGGAAAATCTATGGAACATGTTTCCATGCCTGCTTCACACCCACCCTCCTGCATGTCTGGTTGGTTCTCTATAGAATCCTCGGACAATGTACACGAAATATCAAGACCCATGGCGTTTTCCAAATAAGGCCGGCCCCACAAAACACCATCTCCATCCTCAAGAGTGCCAACTTCTCCAGCTTCTTGTCGAGGCTGGCTTTGCTACTAACGAGCCAGCCTCCCTCATCATGGAGGGGGCAGGGCTTCGGCGCCTTTCTATGGAAGACACAGCACAGAGGGCACCCGCTGTCGTCAAGACAGCTTCTAGCCTCCACGGCGATGGACGCGCTCTGGCTCACTCTTCGTCGTGGTTGCCCCGCGTTGGAGCGCTGAGAGTTCGATGACTACGCAAGACTTGGCGAACTTGACAGGCGTAAAGAAGTGCTTCCGGTCTCCCTAGACGCCACTCGGCTTCTCTGTGAAAGCATTCGCATAGGACCTGTAAACCCTGGACATAATGCAGATAAAAACATCGTTGAGAACAAACGTAGCAACAGACTAGATGAAGTGTACTTTTCTCTACCAATCGATAGTCTAAATCATGTTTGGTGGTGCAACTTGGCCGCCAACCGTCTATATGTCTCCGGGTTCGGCACGCTGGGCTTCGTCTTGCTCATCGCGGCCTCCCAGTCCTCCCTCGTCAACGCCGGCTCGCCGCCCTCATACCGCAGCACGCACTCGTCCAGCGCGTTCTTGTACAGCCCGTAAAGGTCCGCACCGCTGAACCCGGCGCACCGCTTGTCTCTCGCGATGGCCTCGATATCGACGGCCCCATTGCCCTCGGCGCCACCGATGCCGTTGCGCACGATCGTACGCAGGATGTCGACCCGCTCGTCCTCCGTGGGCAGATCGACGAAGAGCAGCTTATCCAGACGGCCGGGACGCAGGATGGCCGGGTCGATCATGTCGGGCCTGTTGCTGGTGCCAATGACATACACCTCGCCCCTGTCGCTGGCGCCGTCAAGCTCCGCGAGCAGCGCATTCACAACGCGGGCGCCTGCCTCGGTGGTGGTGTTCTCTCTCTTGGGCACCAGCGAGTCCATCTCGTCAAAGAAGAGGATACACGGCGCGCATGACTTGGCCCTGGTGAACAGCTCGCGGATCGCGCGCTCCGACTCGCCCACGTACTTGTTGAGCAGCTCGGGGCCCTTGATGAGGATGAAGCTAGCCTGCGCGTCGTTGGCGACGGCCTTTGCGACGAGCGTCTTTCCGCAGCCGGGCGGGCCGAACAGCAGCACGCCGGCCGGGCGCTGCTTGCCGAACTTCTGGAACAGCAGCGGCTCCTTGATGCGCCGCACGATGGAGACCTGGAACGCGGCGCGGACCGAATGCAGCGCGCCGACCTCGGACCACGACGTGCTGGGGATCGAGCTGAAGCCCTCGCGGCGCATGTAGGGCGTGTGCTCGGCGATGGCGTCGACGAAATCCTGCTGGCCGACGTGGATGCGGGTGGGCTCCGTGTAGGATGGGTGCTCGATGTAGTCGTACCACAAGCAGGCGTCCTCGAGGTCGCGGTCCCAAGGGGCCTCGGAGGTCTCCATCCTTTCCGGGAGGATGGTGTTCCTCGCGCGCGCCTGCTCGACGTCCATGAAGCGGTCGCTGGCCTTGCGGTTGGCGACCTGGATGACGGCGCGGATGTCGTCACCGACGAAGCCGTGCGTGCGCACCGCCAGGGTCTTGAAGTCAACCTCGGACGGGATGTCGAGATCCCGCGTCAGGGCCCGGAAGATCTCCTCGCGGGCGTCCGTATTGGGCACCTTGACGGTGATGGTCTGCGCGAAGAAGTCTGGCCGTCGCAGCGTCGGGTCGACCAGCTCGAGCTTGCTCGTCGTGCCCACAATCACCACGCGCAGGCCCTCCCGCTCCCACTCTCGTAGACGCCGGAGGCCGAGCTTCAGCTGCGAGATGACCTCGTGGTCGAACTCGCTGTGGCTGTTGCCCGACTTGGTCATGTACTCGTCGAGGTGGTCAAAGAGGACGACGCACGGCGCCACCTTTTTCGCCTCTTCCAGCACGTCGGTGAAGATCTTACTGACCTTCTCGGGCGACCGCGTCTCGGCCAGATACCGTCCGATGGAGATGACGGGCGTCCTCGTCCTCCACGACAGCGATCGCACGAGCGACTGCTTGCCGGTGCCCGGGGGCCCGGAGATCAAGATACCCATGGGTTGCTCGCCGAAGCAGGCAAAATCCTCGGGCTTCCGCGTCCGCGCGAAGACGTAGCGCTGCAGCTCCTCAATGATGCCGCGCACTCCACCGAGGACGACCGAGCCGGGCGGGATCTGCTCAGGGCCGTACTTGCTGGGCTTGGGCGCTTTCTTCGTGACAGCCGTCTGGGCCTCCAAGGCGTCACCGTGCTTGGCCTTGGACTTGGATGCGATGGCGGAGCCGTCGCTGACGTGGCCGGCGCCGTTGGCGGCCTCGGGCTCCGGCGAGATGCGGCGCTTCTTGGTGCTCTTGCCCTCCGACCCTTGGGCCGTCGGCACCGCGGGCGTGACGTTCCAATGCTTCGTCATTTGCCTGTTGAGCAAAAAGCGGTCTTCTTCCTGTACAAGGGTCAGAAAGGTGACGAACGAGTGGATGGATGAGTTGTTGGACGAAGCCTCACCTTATTCGCCTTTTCGGCCTGCTCCAGGAGGTCGTCGCTATCCTCGGATTCGGCCTCTTCCTCCTTACGAAAGTCCAAAACGCGCTCGATGGCGTCTTCCAGCGGGCGTCTCTTTTGCCGGCTGAGGCTCGAATTCGATTTTTTGATGGCTTCGTAGACGCCCGTCACCGTCAGCCTTGGTTTCTTTCTCTTTCCGTCGCCTCTGTCTTTCTTGGCCGCCCACTCCCTGTCCCTCTCGTCCTCCAGCTTTTTTACGATCTGGTATACATCCCGGTCGAGACCGTGACGGAGGCTGATGCGGGCCATCGTGGACGACGGAGACACTGACACTGAAGACGAAGGCTTCTTGATGCGGCGCACGAGGCGAGTGTAGGGGGGAAAAAAAAAGATCGTAGGTGGGATGTGCGAATGGCGCTCTTTGATTGGCTGAGAAGGTTATTCGACCCCATATAAACGATGCTGCACTGTGGGTTCGGCTTAAGCCTCAGTGAATCAGCGTCAATCCAGGAATCGTCGTTTTCGCTTTTTGCATCTTGACGAATTCCGTCTTTATCGGTACTTTTTGGGTGGCACTATGAAGCATCGTGTAGCTTAGAAAGAATGAGAAATCTGACGGGATTGAATGAACAATAGTCGTCGGGTTGCCAGAACCGTCTCACAAACCCCCGTGACGCTCTCATGAGGTCCTCACATCCAGTCTTTCACTTCTGGGAACTTTCCGCTGGGAAAGGCCTTGCGAGTTCACATGAGCTACCACTCATACTGACAAGTTGTATTGATCAGGAGCTTTCATTCCGCCGTGGACGGAATGAGAAGAATGGCTGGAAAGCAAGATACAAGATGGTCCGCATCAAGAGCATTCAAGTCGGACGCCATGACCGAGCGTGGACACATCGCCGGCATGAGCATAACAAGCGTTGAAGCAGCACACTGAAGGAAAGCAAGCGGTGCGTCTCTGGGCCCCTGTACTTGCGCGTCATTCGCCTGACAAGGTCATCGCGGATGCGAACGTCTGCAATCTATCTGCTTGATTTGCCTACATAGAAAGCTTTCTACCACTACATTCGGCATGTGGCCGTCGTTGTATAGCTTTTGTTTTGATTTAGTCATCCCCCGTCGTTGCCTCCGCTCGCCACATGGTGGGTTCCAGACTCAGCGCTCTCGAAAGGGCACCAGGGTCACCCTCCTCACCATTTTCCGTTGCCAGATGAATGAAAGGAAATAAAACGGCCCCGCCCGTGTCAACGCCAGGGGGGCCAAACGGCGGCGAAAGGTTATCCTGCAATCGTCATGTCATCTATCCATGGTATCACTACAGAATGAGCGGGCGGATATGGGCCGCAGAGCCAGGGATTGGCGAGTCGTGCTCTAGTCCGTGACGCATGGCTTCTGGTCAAAGCCCGTAGAGCTCCCACTCATCGAATTCGGTTTGCTGCCCCCCAGAGTCTCGTGCCGCAGTGCCTGCGTTCTCGAGGTTCCTGAGCGGGGCGTACTCGGTACGCAACTCTTGAGCAAGTCACAACTCGTCGTCCTCCAGCTCGGACGGCTTCAACAGACCGCCAACCTTGCCGCGGCGCTCGAGGTCGGCCGCCTTGGCGTCCCGCTCCTGCTGCTCCTTCTCGACCTGGAACAGCTCCGCGTTGTCGCCGGCGAACTCCTTCAGGGAGATGAGGAAGTCGCGCAGGTTGAGGCGGAACTTGTCGTACTGGGTGTTGAGCGTGAACAGCCCCTCGACAAAGGTCTGGATTTGAGCACTGAGAACTGTTAGTGCATGCCACGCGACGTCAAGGGCAGTACTCACGGCTGCAGGTTGGGGAAGGCCCCGCGAAGCAGGTTGGCCACAAAGTTGGCGAGGAACTCCTTGTTCGAGGTGCCGGCCGCGGCCTGGTCGGGGCTGTAGATAGGGCCCTGGATCTTGGGCGCGCTTCCGTCGGCAGGCTCGACAAAGTAGAACATTCTCATGAGAACCATGGACTGCGTCTTGAAGCCGGCCTTGTGGTCGTTGTCGGTCAGCACGAAGAAGACGTCCTGCAGGATAGTGATGAAGAACTGCTGGAAGAAGGCGTTGGCCGTCTGGACGTCCGTCTTCTCGGCGATGTTGTTGATCAGCTCCAGGCACATGTTAAGTCCGGCAGCCTCCACATCGCGGTTGTCGTGCTTGAACGCCCAGGAGCACGAGTCGATGACGAACTTGAACTGGCGGTTGTCCAGTTTCAACAGCGCTGGTCAAGTCAGTTGTTGGCCTTTGGGCACAGAAGGTGATGCACATACCAGGGAAGCAGTGGAGGTTGATGGAGCGCAGGAGGTTGAAGAACTCCACGCGGTGCTCGGGGAACTCGGAAAAGTCCTTGTTGATCATGTCCAGCGTGCACTCGAAGACGTTCTCCATGATGTTCGGGACCTGGTCCTCCATCAGGGTGGAAAGCTTGGTGATGATCGCCGACATGGCCTTGAGGACCTCGGCGTCGCGGGCACCAGGCACGTTGCGGTTGTAGTCGATCAGGATCGACTCCAGCAAGGGGGGCACCATCTGCTGGCGCACGGATTGCAGGTCCTCGGCCTTCTCGACGTACGTCTCGACGAGCTTGAGGATCTCCTTCTTAATCGTGCGCAGCCCGCGGACGTGCGGCATCTTGGTGGCAATCTCGCCTGTGACGTGTCAGTTGCGTCCTGCGCATTCATACATGTAACGCACCTTGCTTCTGGACAGCCTCGGAGATCAGCTCGCTGGTGGCACGGTACATCTGCAGCATGTCGAGGAAGATGCGGCCGATCTGGGGGTAGAAGTACGGCCCGATGGACGAGCAGGCCGAGACGTTCGTCTTCATGATGTTGCCAATGACCTTGATCGTCTCGGCATCCTGGAGGATGACGGGGTTGACCCGGGCCTGCTTGATGATCTCGTCCCATGCCGCATTCGGTATGGCCATCAGATCGCTCAACAGCCGCTCCTGCTGGTGCTTGTTGCCCTGGGCGGCAACCATGTAACCGCAGGCCTCGTAAAAGGTGTGGACCTGCTGGGGCGACAGGTCGCAGGTGATCTTGTGCATGTTGCGCACAATCTCCTCGATGAAGGGCTCCTGCTCGCTGGGCTGCAGGGCGACAAAGTGGCGGCGGCACTGCCTTGCAATCTTAATGAAGGTATCGCAAGCCATGTCCTGGACACCTGCGGGGGAGAGTTAGTTTTACGCTTGTCGCGGCGGAAGGAGCTCGACCTACCCTCGTGGGACTCGTGCATGAACTCAAACAGCTTGTTGACGACGGTCTTGAGGAACTTCCAGTGGGCCTTGAGGAACCGGGGGTACTGCCCAACAATGTACATAATGTTGCTGGCAACAACAGCCTTGTTGTCCTTGCCGCGCTTCATCTCCGTGAGACCCAGAAGGTCCTTGATGACGGTGACGAGGAACCTCTTCTCGGTCTCCTCATTCATGGCCAGGGAAATGGATCCAATGGCCCAGCAGAGCACGTTGCAGTTGTGCCAGGACCATTCCGTGCCGTCCACCTGGCGGGCGAGCTTCTCCGTCATGATGTTCTCGGTGTCGACGACGTCCAGGTGCGTCAGGTACACCAAGCACTCTCTTATGGTCTTGTAGAGCTGCACCGTGTCGCTCTCCTTGACGAACTCGCGCACGATCTCGCCCTCATCGTTTTCGACAATGAGGACCTCTTCGGGACGGACCATCTTCTCGATCATGACGGTGCGGAGGTTCGACAGGACCTCGTTGTACTTGTGCTTGCGCAGCGGGTAGTTGTTGAGCAGCGTCGGGTTAGGAGCGCCGGCCCCGGACATGCCGCCGGCCATGCCCATCAGGGGGTTGAGCTCGGTCATAGGGAGCTGCTGCATCTCGTCGTAGAGCTCGTTGACGAGCTTCAGCCAGTAGTCGAGCGTGATCTTGAAGATCTCACGGTCGTCGATCTGGGATATGCGGATTAGGTAGTAGTGGCCGTGGGTGAGAAAGTCCCTGTTGGGCAGGTTCTCGATGAGCTGTTGACAGGTTAGCATGGCCGGGATGACGGGTCGCACACAGACTCACGTTCAGGTGCATGCCGAAGAAATTGCACAGGAACAGGGCCAGGTTTTGGATGAACTCCTGGTCCCTGGAGTTGCTGTTGGGATATGTCGACTTGAGGTCGAGGCTGATAGGGATGATGGTCGCAATGGTAGTCAGGACCTCGGTGAACATCTTGACCAGCTGCTCGTCGTACGAATTCGGTTGTCCGGGCCCACCGGTCTGCAGACCGCCAATCTCGGTCAGGCACTGCAGGGCGACGTTGCGGAACTCGGGCACGGGTAAAAACCGTGTGCGCAGCGTGTCGATCAGGGGCGTCTCGAAGATGTAGCCGAGGGGAATCCAGTTGCAGAAGCGCAGTAATGTTTCGAGGGTGGCCTTGACGAGGCTCGGCTGGTCGGCGGTGTTCAGGACCTCTTGGCAGAGGGTGAAGATCTGGGAGAATTCGGCGCACATGGTCGTCTTCAGGTTGCGCGTCTTGGTGGACGTCATCTGCTCGGCCGAGTAGTCAAAGACCTCCTCGGACAGCAGGCGCAGGATGACCATGTTGTTCTCGCAGATGGACAGGCTGGAGTGGCACGACGTGATGATCTCGTTGATGAACGTGGGCCAGTTGTGCGGCCATTCCTGCTTCAGGATCGAGATGAGGACGAGGTTGAGCTTGTTGAGCAGGGTCTTCTGCTCCTTCATCGTCTCTTCGGAGCTGGAGCACTGGATAATGAACTGCACAACAAAGTTGCGGATACCTGGGCTGGTCAGTCGCCGTACGGGCGCGGGGTGGGCTGATCCGCAAACCTTGACACTGGTCTCTCGGAAGGACCTTCCATCTCGTCATGATCACATTGTCGAGCACCTGCAATCCCAGGACTGTAACCGGTCAGCTGTCTTGCATCCCGCAGCCGCGTGGCCCTTTGCGCCCAACGTACACTTTGTTTGGGGATAGGTCGCTTCGGCGAGAATCTTATCGACAAGGAGCCACGAGTCTTGGTCTTCCTTGAACTGCAGGGTCTGGGTTAGGGGCCGGAGCTCACGATCGGGGCGGTGGCTGCGTACCTGGTTGAGCGTAGCTTGCGCTTGCTTTTGCTGTATTCCAAAAACCATCGGTCAGCCTCGGCCAGAAATCTCAGACGCCCAGGGCGGGAAAGCTGCAGCGCACCTGTTCTCCACGGCCCTCATAGAAGGAGCGGACGATCTCGTCCAGCTCCGGGATCGTGATGGCCATCGCGGGTGTTGCGGTAGGGCGGGCGGGGTGGTGGAAGACAGTCGATCTCGATCGCAAGAGAGGCGGCAACGGGTGAGGGGGAATCTGGTCGCGGCACTCGTCCCCGATTGAGGAGGGGGGAAACGAAAGCGAGAGCGCGGGCGCGGCGGCGGAGGGTATGCGGGCGCTACGGCTGGATGCAGCAAGAAAAAGGACGAGATCGTGTGTTTTTCGCAAAGGGGGTTTTTGTGCAATTGGGAGAGAGAAGCAGGAAATAGCAGGACAAGTGGGAGGTGAGGAAAGTCTGCCTGGCGTGAAGGCGAGGATAGGTTGGTTATCGAGCAGAACGAAAGAGGCGGATTGGGATGGCGGGGGACAACCAATTTTGTCAGCCGCCCGCTAAACTCCACCAGCCACAGGTCACCGTGGTATCGATACCTCCCCACGCAGACGCTCTCCTTTACCGACCTTTTTTTTTTTTTTTTTTTGCCTTACAGCTGCGAACCTAGAAGCTTGGGCCCGGCCAGACACACGACTAGGAATTTCCTGTGCTCCGTCAGGCTGCTGGCTGGAGTTGAAGACTTTCCGTTGCCTGCACCCCTCTTTTCCACCTGGGCTCACCTGGCGCGCTGAACCCTGCCCGACCGGACCATTCCCGCGGCAACAGCACGAAGCTACCACAATAAACTGAGGCTATCTGCCACATTGACACTGCAGCGATGCGCGTCATAGGCCGGTGCCCACACCGACAGCTCACCTGGCCGCCACCTCCCCTCCCCTCCCCTCCTCCTCACCGTGGCCCGTGGGAAGCGCCGACGAAATTGCAGTGACGCACGGCATCGGGATTTTGTTTCGCCCAGCTGCTGGAAGAGCCCAGAAGGCAGAGGTACCGATACATGTCACTCGGGGCCCCTCGCCTTTTGGGCCCCTCACCCCACCTCTACGGTAATACAATATATTTGCGCTTCGGAGAATGAGGCGTTCATGACCCAAGAAACGCACTTCTGTCTGAATCGTGATGTCAACCCCTTCGAGGCATAAAACTCGCCGAAATCCTAAGCTCTCAGTTGCATTCTCCCCGAGGATCGGTTTGCGACAGGAAAGAGTTGCATCGAGAGAAGTCGGCGCAATGTCTCCTCGGCCCTCATTCAG
This sequence comes from Colletotrichum incanum, assembly GCA_001625285.1. Lineage (NCBI taxonomy): Eukaryota > Fungi > Ascomycota > Sordariomycetes > Glomerellales > Glomerellaceae > Colletotrichum > Colletotrichum incanum. The sequence continues at coordinate 23,347 of LFIW01000132.1, forward strand.
GCACCACCACACTTACACCGTGTACACGGCAGGGTGATCCATCGGTTTGTGGCCTGACAGCCAAAAGCTTACATATCAATACCGAGCGGCTAACGAATCACCTTAAGCGCTGCCAACCCTGGCTCCTCGGGCTGTCGTCCCAAGACGATGATTCCAAGCTAAATATCTTGATTCTTTTAAAGATACCACGCCAGATCTAACGTGGGCAGAGGCGCTACGCGAATATACACATTTGTCTACGGCTTCTGGTAGCCAACCTCAAAAAGACTATCTTGGAGGGCCTTGATGGCGTTGTCGATATCCTTCCGGTTGGGGTCCGTCTGTTCCAATTAGTAATCACTCTCACCACCACGGCAAGGCACAACTCACCACACTGACGCCCATGTGCCCGAAACGGATGTACTTGGGCGCAATCTCCTTGTGAATGCCGCCGGCGAAAACGATGCCCTTCTTGGCCAGGCTGGGCAGCAGCTCGGCGGCCTTGACGCTCTCGGGGAGATAGATGGCCGTCATGCCGTGGGCCTGGTCCTCGGGCTTCGCGGCGACCTGCTTCAGGCCCAGGTCCGCGACGGCCTTCTTGACCTTGTCGGAGACCTCTTTATGCTTTGCGAACCGCTCGGACAAGGGCTTGGCAAGGATCTGGGTGAGGCCGGTGTGGAGGGCGTGGATCAGCTGGGGGGACGGCGTCGCGAAGTAGGAGGGCTTCTTGGCCTCGTAGTTTTGCATGACTGCGGTCATTAGCTCCATCTCCTCATCCGCGTGGGCTCCGTCACGTACTAGGAGTCCAGTTCTTGAACGACGCAAAATACGACGCCGGGGGCGTCTTGCGCTGGGCAAACGACTTCATGGCGGCGCTGCTGAACATGGATATCGACAGGCCGGCGGGGACGCCAATGGCCTTCTGGCTGGCCGTGATGACACCGTCGAGCTTCCACTCGTCAAACTGAATCTCCTCAACACCGACACTACAGACGCCGTCGACGATGACCAGGGTCTCGGGGGACACCCGCTTGACGAGGGCGGTCAGCTCCTTCAGCTCGCTCAGGACGGCGGTCGACGTGTCGACGTGGGTAACGGTCAGGACCTTGTACTTCTTCTCGGACAGGGCCTTCTCGATCTCGGGGAGCTGGGGGCGCTCGCCGACGGGGGCCCTCAGCTCGGTGACGTTGCCGCCGTAGGTCTTGAAACAGTCGGTGAAGCCGTTGCTGAAATAGCCGGTGGCCAGGACGAGGACGTCCTCGCCAGCCTCGACGAGGTTGGCGGCGACGAGGTCCCAGCCGAGGGTGCCGGAGCCGGAAATGACAAACGGTTGCGCCTGGGAGTCCTTGGTCTGGAAGAGCTGGCGCAGCATCGACAGGGCCTCACCGAAGGTGTTAACGAAACCGGGGCCGACGTGGCTCTCACTGTAGGCGTTCGATTCGGGTCAGCGCGATGACTTTGGATGACGTCGGGAGGGCACCCGAGAGGACCGGGGGGAGTGCCGGGGGGGTTCAGACCTGTAGTGGCTCATGGCCTGGAGGACGGCATCATCGAACTCGATGGGCCCCGGGATGAGGAGGGTTGGGTGAGGCGGTTGGGAGGACATGGTGGAAACTGGGCGTGTCTGCGTTGTTGTGGTGTGAGAAGTTGGAGGATCAATCGCAGTAGTGCAAAACGGGAAAACAGTAGGCGGACTTACAGCTGTTGATGTAGCAGTTGCAGGTTCCGATGGTCGCAGGTGTCTTGAGATGAGCGATACCCGAGCTGATGAGGGGTTGCTAAGGTTGTGGAGGGGCATTCTCCCCTGCTTCGCCAATGTGCGGAGAGGGAGCTGGAGCCGCGTTAGGGGAACGTGCATGTGCGCCTATGCGTCATTCACACCTCGGGAGGTAAGCCGATCGTCTTTATCGGACGGGACGCAATTGGGCTAGAACAAAGAGCTGGATGGGCTACGGCTTACGACTTTGCTCGGATCAGTCCCGTTACTAGAGGGAGGGGAAATGGAAGTTCTAGGAAGAGGAGACCGAAACGACTTTAAAAGAGCGGGAATCGGAGCCGACACTTCCTCCTGGGCCTTGTGCAGACCAATTTAATAATAAAAAAGGAATTGAGCACGAAATACCATCGAGCAACCCCTGCTTGATTTTTAGACGGCAATGTTTTCCCCCCCTGGCTGCTGTGTCCCCGCCTCCGGGTCAATATGGGCGACGTCCTTGGGGGGCTGTTCCGGAGCACACTAACGTGGAGGGCAGGCGGTTGCGTACAAATGCCAGGAAAGCGGACGGTGGGCAAGGAGGAAACTCGGCATTCGACTCCGAGTCAGGAGAGGGCCGTCGTCTTTCACCGGTGTTCTGGCGTCGGAAAGTGGAGAGCTCCGAATCCAAATGGGCAGCAAACGCAGAGACATGGACACTGCGGATATGGGACGAGAACTTCGGGGGACGACACCGGACGACATCGGCGCTGGCACAGGCTCACGCACGACCTGCTGAGCCACGACAATGATGGAACATCCCGCCCCGTGCTGTGGCTTGACGGGCACCTCGGAGCCCCACTCGACCGTTGTGATTGAGGCTGGGAAGCGGTTGCAGTACGGTGCACTGTGAGCTACACTCGTCTAGCTGGTCAGCCAAGCTACCTACAACGACGCGATTGCACACTGATCAAAGAACATCCGATTCACATTCCACTCGTCAATAAGGCATCCACGCTCACAGCCTTGTCGCGCGACCTCAACACCCTCAAAGCTGGACCCGTCCCGGCTCGCGGACCCTTTCAATCGGCCGCGCAACTCTCCAGGCAGCTCCCGATCTCCCGGCGCCTCCATCACCACCACCTCGACAGCCGCATCACACGTGCCACCCTGAGACGTCGCAAACATGGCGTTCTTAATACTGGTCATCGGCGACCTGCACATCCCAGACCGTGCCCTCGATATCCCTCCCAAGGTGCGCCCTCACTCTCGTCTCCCCTCATCCGCTTCCTCGCCTCCAACTAACACGCAACAGTTCAAGAAGCTCCTCGCCCCGGGAAAGATTGGCCAGACACTCTGCCTGGGCAACCTGACGGACAAGCACACGTACGAGTACTTGCGCACTATCGCCCCAGACCTCAAGATCGTCAAGGGTCGCTTCGACGTCGAGGCCACCAGCCTGCCGCTGACCCAGGTCGTCACCCACGGTTCCCTGCGCATCGGCTTCCTCGAGGGCTTCACCCTCGTCTCAAACGAGCCCGACCTGCTCCTCGCCGAGGCCAACAAGCTCGACGTTGACGTCCTCTGCTGGGGCGGTACCCACAAGTTCGACGCCTTCGAGTACATGGACAAGTTCTTCGTCAACCCCGGCAGCGCCACGGGCGCCTTTACCGCGAGCTGGGGCAAGGACGGCGAGGAGCCCGTCCCGAGCTTCTGTTTGATGGACGTATGTATACCGCTTACTGCCCGTGGGGGTTATTGGACATATGGAGCTGGGGCCGTTTGCTGACTATTTACAGGTGCAAGGCATCTCCCTCACTCTATATGTTTACCAACTACGGAAAGACGACAAGGGCAACGAAAACGTGGCGGTGGAAAAGGTGACATACACGAAGCCCGTGGAGCCGTCCGCTGCGCCATGAATTATGACAAAGGAGGAGCTCGGAAGAATTGGATGCTTGCAGAGGGAACGAGGAACCAGCCACTGACAGCTGGTTGTCATGATTCAAGACCGCACGACGTAGGGCAATGATGATCATTATAATAATAAAAGTTTCAGCCAGCCGTTTTCCGTGGCTCTGTGCTCTCGCCTAAATGCACACATAACCCAACCGCGTCTCATTGGTATCCCGACAAAACCCATCCTGAAAGCCAAACCAGAAACAGAAACAAAACAAGGTGGGTGGTATTGACGAACATGTCCAACTCCAGAAACACCGGTGCTCATCAGTCAGTCGTGTGGTGGTCATTACAACATCATGCTCCGTCTCCTCATCGAGACTTTCGACCTCGTGTCCTGGAAGTCTCCGCTCTCCACGCTTTCAAAGCTACTATCCTCGAGGCTTTCGGCTTCGACGCGGCTCCTTTTTGGCAGCACCATCGATGCTCTCTTTCTGGGCCCGCCGGCTTTTGTTCTCTCGGCCCCGTCCATGCTGTCAGCTTTGAGGTCATCCCTGACGACAGAGGAGAGGCGACGCGAAGACCTGGAATGGCGCGCCGGGGCGGCATTCTCCTTGGAATCGGCCTGGGGACTGTCGCTGCCCAGGGTCGAGGTCGTGAACTCATAAGGATCGGCTTCACGCTCGGGCGATGGAATGTGCTGGCTGCCGACGATCTTCTCCGGGACTGTAGAGTCACTGGAGGCCTGTTGGAACGGTCTCTGTCCTTCACTTTCGCTGATGGACCCCGACATCATCGAAGATGAGCGTTTCTTGCGTAGGGGCTTCGCCACGCTGAGCGTCGGCTCCGATGGGTTTGCTTTGTCGGATGGGCTGCTGGGGCTCTTTTCACGACGCACGTCATCCCGCGAGGGCGACATGGTTGCCGGGATCTGCTTCCAGGCGCCATCATCGCTGGACTCGCGCTTAACCACCGGGATCCCCTCAGCAAGGAGCTGCTCCGCGTTGGCGCTCCCGCTGCGCTGGAGGTACCTGGTCTGGCCGGTGACGGCATCGTACAGCTCCTTTGTAGGGCGGCGCATCTTGTCCCGCAGATTCGGCTCGGCGTAGCTGACGGCCGCACGTGCCCGCCTGCTCGGTCGCGATGTCTCGCCGTGAGAGGAGATATCCGTGGGCGGCGGCGTGTCGCGCACGCTGGACAGGCTCATCCTGGACACGGGCTCGGGTGATGCTGGAGAGAGGAGAGCAGCTTCCATGGGGATGGTCTCTGTGCTCGGCAAAACCTCGACGACGGGCGCGGGTGGTGGTGGTGAGACAGTAGGCACCACCACAGGCTCAGGCTCGGATTCCTCTCTGATCTTCTGGGCCGCCCGCTCCCGTGCTGCCCGCGGCTTAGGCTTTTCGGGAGGGTTCCTGTTATCTGCCCCGGCCTTGGCATTCTTCACAGGCGAGGTCATATCGTCATTTGTGCTCTTGGCAGACAGTGGCTTCCTTGGGTTTACTGGTGCCGACATGCGCTCCCTAGCTTCGCGTCGCCTGTTGGCCAGCTCCTTCAACGTCTGCCCACTAGGTTGTTCGCGCGCGGTAACGGGGCGTTCGACGGGCTCTTGTGGTTTCGGAAGTTCGGCAGCCGGCTTGCTGCCCTTGCTCGTGTCATCACCCAGGCTGTACTTTCGCTTCGAGCCAGCCTTGGCGGTGATCTGCGGCACCGCAGGGGGCAAGATAGGGGTCTCCGTGGACGGGCGCTTGACCTCGGTTTGGGCATTTTCGTTTGTGGGAGCGGGATCGGGTCGTACGATGACGTTCTTCTCAGGCTTGTTCGTTGTCCTAGGTGCGGGGGCCGGTTGCGGTGTGGGTGCTGGCGAGGGTGACAGCATCGGCGAGCTGTGAGCCGCCTCTGGTTCTACGGCTTCCAGGGGCTCGCTAGGAGATCCAACGTGGACGGAATCTGTGTCGACGAATCGCGACAATGGAGGGGGACCAAGCTCAGGGGAGTCGGTGGTATCGGCGGTATCCGGAGTGTCTGCGGCCTCTGAGCATAGGGCGAGGATTTGCTCGCGGCTAGAAGCTGTCAGCACTGCGTCAATGACGAAGCATGTCCAACTTACTCAAGGGTTGCTCTAGGGTATGGCTTGTTCTCTGAGATGGGAGGCAAGCGGCCCTCTTGCAGCGCTCGGGCCTCTGTGTCCTTGGTTGGCTCCCTTGGTGGGCGTCTCTGAGGAGGGCTGCGATGCGACAGACTGGCTCTCGAGATTCTCCGCCCTCGGGGGCTCGCGTGTCGTTTCGTCGGAGGCTCCTGGCCGAGATTTGCAAGAACCGACATGCATTCCATCAGCTGAGTTTCGAGCCGGGACCTGATGTCTAGGGCGTGGTCTGCTATTCTCCGGGCATTGCTGTTCTCGAGCTCCTTCTCCAGCTCAATGATGCGGCCATTTAGTTCGAGGTTCTCCGAAAGGGATCGAGCATAGTCCGCCTCGAGATTTTTGATGCGGACCAGATGAATGGCGTTGGCCTTGGCAAGGTCTCTGTTTTGGCGCAGCAGCTTCCTACGCACTTCAACAACAGTTAGCCGACGGGCTGAGTTGACAGCGACAAAGAAAACATACGCGTGTCAATGCTATCTGCAGATACGGGGGGTTCGTTTAGTCGGGCCATGGTGCATTCTGGAGGAGGGGAAACGAGGCGACACGATGGGAGCAAAACTGAGGAATGGGAAGGTTAGCGAAGCGAAGCACGACACACAAAGGTGGCTGGGACAGTGACGACGGGGTCGGGGGAGGGAGAAAATTTACCGAAGTGTCATTTATTTACACTCGGCCTGATCGGGACTAGTGTAAACAAATGGTGCAGGGAAGGGGGGTTGCTGGGGGCGCATCCGGACGGGCCAGTCCCCCCACCGCCTGCCACATTCTTTGCATGTGCACGCTCACCGAATCAATGACGGTTTCCTCTAACTTGTAGTTCGCAACCAGCTGCCATCACCCCGCCACGATTCTCAACGTTCTCAAACCGCGCTTTACACGCGACGACCCCTTCGATATCGCGAACAGAAAGTCCCTTCCGAGACAAAATGTCTTTCCCGACACGATCCCTTTCGACTCGGCTCCCTGGGGCGGGGTCGCAGAACGCTTCAGCAGGGCCGTCGCCCATGTTGGTTGCGCGCATTGCCGAGAAGAAGGCCGAACTGGAGCACCTAAAAGAGCTGCGTGACCTCAGCGCCGCCGTAGCAGGTCAGATGGAGGCCTTGGAGCAGAAACTGGCGACCCTTTCAGATGGGACGGAAGGTGAGGAGGACCGGCTCCCGTATCACAGCTAGGGGTAAGGCTGATGGATCACAGCAATCGCCATGGTCATTGGTAACTGGCATAACGTGCTGCGTGCCATCAACATGGCTTCCGGTACGTTGCGACGGCTTGCGCAAAAACAATGTCCCAGACTAACACCACATTGCAGCCCAACTCGCCAAGCCGCAGGGAGAAGAACCGTCGGAACCGGAAGACGCCAGCCTCGCTCTCCCTCAGACGCTGGTTCGCATTCCGACGGAGCACGCCCCGACGCTCCAGGCGCAGGCCGAAAACGTGGCGGAGTCCGCAGAGAACAGCATGACTACTCCTTGATGGATCGATTTGGACGCCAGTCTACGACCGAAAAGTAATATGTCTCATGCTACGACTGACGGCGCACGTACGGCTGCGTCCTGTTGTCTACCACCGGCACCACCTACCGTCATCCGCTATCGGCCCATGAGGATTGCAGATGCAAAGGGGAACACTCGGGTGGCTGTTAGAACAGGCTGGAAGCTGGCACCACGTTGGAACCGTTGTCGGCAGCCGCCAGTGTGGCATGCCGCGGAAAGTCAGTGTACCTAGCGTCCTGCTCCCATACGCTTGGGACGGACGAACTGGACAGTTGGGCAGGAATGCTCCACCAAAGTCAACAAACGGGTGCGGGGTCCGAACGGAAAGACGCGACCGAGCCGGACGCGTCACTTAGTCATCGCGCCGTTGCTACAGCGAAACGGGTGGTGCTTCATCTAATGGGCCATGGCTACCCAAGGCCTTCGAACAGATCGAGCCTGCCATAGCGCCCGTGCCCGCAGGCCGGCGTTGATTTGTGGCTCTGTTGGCGGAAACTGACGTGTAGATCCCACGAGAGGAAAGATCAAATTGAAGCCAATTTCCGCCGTCATGGCGGTTGACAAGTTAGAAAAGCATTCCTCCACGTCACGCTGTTCGTCTTGTTTCCATCCCGCTTCCATTACACACATCGAGCATTTTTGCCCAGCATCGTCGAAGAGCTCTTTTGGGGCTCTCTTCAGCCTTCCTCAGCACTGTCTTGAACCAGATCATACGGCCCAAATACTGCATAGCGTTCCAGCCAATAACCCCGCCATAGTACACGTCCCCCGGCTGTTCCCAAGCGAAATTGCTCTCAAATTAGAGACAGCCCACCGAGTCCCCCATTGCGGCCCCCTGTTATCCAATTTGTCTGGGGTTGGTGGTCCCCTGTATTGAGTTCAGGTCGGATTCGGAGATTGTCGAGCACAATGGGGCGCCTCTCTCGATCCAAGGCCGCCGCCCACGGGTTCGGTATCTTCGAGGACACCACCACATCTGGTCCCGGCCGCAATGTTTCCAGCGACGCAATTAGTGCGCCCAGCTACGACAACTTTGCTGTTCTCCAAGATCGTGAAACTAACAGTGACCGAAGCACGCCGGATTTCATCGATTCGCTAACCGCCAAGCTCAAGGAGCTTCACATATACAGTCCTAAAAAGAACCGAGCCGACAGATCACTGCTGGCCCCCGTACGCCGCGATTTGCCCCGATTGACCATTGACACCAAGATTGTTCGGACCCTCGGCCACATCAGGGAAGAAGCTCACCACTGCACCACAAAGTCGACCGTGACCACATCTACGCAAGGACCATTCCCTGGCGAGCTGCTTCAAAAAACCAAACAAGACGAGGGTATCCCGTCGTCGGCTGAAACAAGCACTCCCTCAACTGCTCCTTTTCGCCAGACGCCAGACTCATTTGAAGCCAGCAAACCCAACTTCTTCTCCCAAGGTTTGCTCGTCTGATTACTACCCCGTGTCTATGTCACTAACCAATCCAGTCCTCCGTGTAGCCGACCTCGAATACCACCCTTTCGACATCGATTCTGACATTCAGGCATCAATCGCACGGCACAAGGCAGGTCAGTATGACTATGTTCTTTCGGTTCTGGACCCAGACGGCAGGGCCAAGAGCGACAACTCGCCCAACGGACGGGGTGGCTTGACGCTGGACTTTGGCTGCAACGTCTTGGTGCAGGCCGATCGCACTCGTGAGGGTGTCTGCGGTCAGAACAAACCAGCTAATGCCTACAAAATTCTAGCCACACCTTTGGTGACTGAAAACGTAGCTCAAGACACGTCACGGCTTTCTGGGGAAACGGAAGACATGGCCGTTGCGGAGCCAGTGGTTCGGCTGATCTCGCCAACTCCTGTTGGAGAGGAGGAGGCTGCAATGAACAAGTCCGCGCACCCGGGGGTCGCTGTCTCTGTCGTCGAGGGGGGTCTCGCCAAGGAGTCGTCTTTAGACTGCATTGAAGATCCCAAGGACAGAGTGATTTCCATTTCCACGGACGAGGGCAGTGTGCCCATAGACGAGGCTCCCCGCACCCCCTCTCGATCCACCTCAACCAGCTCGCGATCTCGAATCGAAGACTCCGTCGAAGCTATTGACAGGCTCGAGGAGGAGTTGGAGGCCGTAAACATTGCCGCACGACTAGCAACGCCCAGCAGGTCGGGCCATATTCGGTCTAGCACGGACGATGCCACAAACACGGCTGCCACGGCCGCCACGAGCAACACAGTCCTGAAGCGAACGGCCTCGACGTTGAAGCGTACCCAGTCAGTTGGCGCTGGAGCCAAGCCTGCACCACAGACACGCACCGCGCAGAGGATGTCGGTCTCGATGACAGACAACGACGCCGCGAAGGCGTCATCAGGAAAAACGCCTACCAAAAAACCCATCGTGACTCGCCCGACCAGCTTGCTGCCACCCAAGCCGCCCGCCAAATCCACAAAGGCCCCTACGAAGCCCTCGTTCGAGCTGCCAGGAGAGGCCGTCGCCCGGCGAATCAAGGAACAGCGCGAGGCCCGCCTTGCTCTACAGGCTGAAAAGGCCACGCCACCGACCCCCCAGCGAAGCAGGTCATTGAAAGTGCCAACGCGGCCCAACTTTGAGCTTCCCGGCGAGGCGATCTCGCAACGCAAGAGGGCGGAGCGGGAAGCCCGGCTCAAGGCGCAGGAGGAGGAGGAGCGAAAGCGGCGCGAATTCAAGGCGCGCCCTATTAAGGCGAAGCTTGGTTCTGCTGCGTATCCCCGAGAGACCGTGACCAGTCGTGCCCGTCAGAACAAGGGCTCCGAGGCGAACGATAGCCAAGTCGAAGAAAGAGCTTCCAAGCGCGCGTCGATGCTCGGCACCCCGCGCCCTCTCGCGAGGACCTCTTCAACTAGGTCTCCCCAGACCCGCGGCAGAGGCACGTCGCAGACGGCGACAGAGGACCAGGCCAGCCGTGCGACGTCCACGTCCACGGGTAGCATGAGTGGCAAGCGGAGCACGCTGTCGATCGAGGAGCTGGAGCACCAGAGACTCAAGGGTAGGGAAATATTCCAACGCGACAACTGCTACATCGAGGACAAGGAGCGAGAACGTCGTGAACGTGAGTGGAATGCTAAGATGGCTCGCGAGCAGGCCGCCGAACGCTCTAGGCAAGCTAGTCGAGAATGGGCCGAGAAGCAGAGGCGCAAGCAGCTTGCCGCCATGGCTGCCATGGCCGGTCAGGCAGCGTGATATGGGCAGATGCTGTGGTTTATGGGCATTCGCCAGCCTTCGTGTGAATTATCCTGCTAATGCGTAGAGCTTAGCACCTGTATTAAGATTGCGTGGAGTTGAAGGGCGGAGTATCCATTGTTCGGCTGTATGGCGACAAGCAGGCGCATGCTGCGCACAAGTTTTGGTCCTTGGTGTTTTAGGAGCTGTTTGGCTCACGGGCGTCCAGTTGGGGGTGCCTTTGCTGTTTGACGTTGTTTTAGGCTTTAGACTCAACAAAGAAGCTATCTACTACCGTAATGCGCATAGACTCTCGTGCTGGTGAAACCTCGAGCAGAAACCGGATGCCCACGCGACTGTTTGTACTGTCTTACCGCCTATTTTCGATACCGAGCGCTCCGGCACTGCCGTGGAGAAGGCGCGGGGCCGCACGGCCGGCTAGCGTTCGGGCACTAGCGGAGCGCGCCAACGACATCCGATTAAATGGGCCTGTCGCTAACTTCTATCTTGCATCGACAGTAGTTGAGAGCAATCGCATCTCAAGCCGACAGGAATTACAGGAGAACTTGAGACATCCCTTGATCGTTCAATCAGGACGATTCGTCACGCTGCGCACCACTAAGCACTTCTCCGGCGCATCAGAGGATGAGCCCCCCCGTCTCAAGCCCAACCCGGGACCAGCGGCCCACGGTGCGTCTGGACCAGGGGACGTACATCGGCACAGTACTCACGGAGCCCGAGTACCCGCGCGTGGTGGAGGCCTTTCTCGGCGTGTCGTACGCAAAATGCCAACGTCTTCGGCGTGCGGTACTGCCCGGGGCTTCGGGGGATACTTTTGATGCCTCTGACTACGGCCCGGCGTGTCCGACAGCCGATCCCTCATTCCCATCCGACGAGCAATGTCTCAATGCCAACGTCTTTCGTTCGGTGACGGCAGGCGAGAACAACGGTGCCCTGTTCGCCGCAGCGGAGACGAAGAAGGTGCCCGTGCTGGTATACTGTAAGTTCTATGCCCCTGCGGCTCGGTCGCGTATTAACAGATGCGCTAGTCCACGGGGGCGCCTTCAACTTTGGCCGCGGAGGTGACAGAAACCTGGCAGCCTTCGTTGCGTTTGCGAAGCGCGACCTCGTCGCCGTGAGCTTCAACTACCGCCTCGGGCCGCTGGGGTTCCTGCCCTGCGGCCTGGCCGCCACCGAAGGCGTCGCGAACATTGGGCTGCTGGATCAGAGGACGCTGTTACAGTGGGTTCAGCGGAACATCGGCGCGTTTGGTGGCGACGAGAAGGACGTCACGGTCATGGGATTCAGCGCAGGCGCGCACTCGGTTCGTCCCCGTCCCCTTCTCTATGCATGGACAGCACACTTACACCAGCCAGCTCGGCCATCACCTCCTTTCACCGCCCTCCCGCGCCCTCTTCCACCGCGCGATCCTGGAGTCAGGCGCCCCCACAGCCCGCTCCGTTCTTTCCTCGACGCACCCCCGCCACGAAGCGCAGTTCGCCCAGTTCCTCCGCCACGCCTCCGTGGTTAGTCATTCGCCTACCCAAGTCCTTCCCGCCTTACGCGCCTTGCCCCTCCGGACCCTCCTGCAAGCCTCGCTGGCGACGTGGACCGAGTGCGCGCCCTCTGTGCAGTGGCCCTTCCAGCCTTCCGTCGACGGTGACGGGGACAGCGTCATCCCGAGCCCACCCATCAAGACTTGGACATCCCCCTCCCTTCCTCCCCCACCGCCCCTGATCACAGGTTTCAACACTTCCGAGGGGACAATGTTCGTCCCCGCAACCGCGTCCTCGCCCACCGCCCTGGCCGACTTCTTCTCCGTCCTGATTCCCGCCCTCACCCCGCAAGACCTCGAGCTCCTCGAATCGCTCTACCCGCCCGCGTCAACCTATCCCCCCCCGCCGACTCCGGCCCACGGCTCCCAGTTCCGGCGCCTGGCGCAGGCGTACGGTCACTACGGCTACATCGCGCCGCTCCTCCACTCCGCGCACTTCGCCTCCCTCAGGGGCGCTCCCGTGTGGGTGTACGAGTACGCCGCGCACGCGGACCTCGCCGCCGCGAACCACGGCGACCACGTCCCCGCCGCAACGCACGACACCGACATCCTCTCCGCGCACAAGACGCCCGGCCTGCTTGCCGTCTCGGATGCGATGCACGGGTACTGGTCGTCCTTCGCAGCCACCGCCGGCGGGCCAAACATCCTCCCAAACGCCAGCGGTATCACCTGGCCGCGCTTCGTCACCCCCTTCGGCGACGACGGCGCGGGGGACTCGGTCCCCGATCCGGAGGACCCGAACGAGACGCGCGGTAAGATTCTGGTGTTTGGTGAGGGCAACGACGAGTTCATGGGAAGGAAAGGCGAGCGGCGGAGGGGCGCCGTAGCGCGTGTGCGGGCGCTGACGGGGCTCGAGGTACGACAGTTCCGGTTCTGGTGGGATCGGGTCGGGTTGAGCGAGGGCATGGGGGTTGCCCAGGACGGGACGAAGTTGTAGCTTAGCTTTGGAGTATGGGGTTAATTGGTGGACCGAATAGAGACGGCGGATCAGTATTGCTAGCTTGCTCAGTATCCTTTGCCAGGAATGAAACGCCCTGTACTACACAACGCATATACACCACATCAGGACAATGCGTAGTCGACAAAGGAATATTCATTCATACGTATCTAGAAAACTTCGCTCCGAGATCGAGTCGACCCGGCTAGTCCTACTTTCCTTACTACCTGGTACTATACTAAATCCTCAAACTTTTCTTATGCAGCAGCTCTCACCTGCCATCGTGACAGTCCTGTTTGCTTGACCAAGGACAGCAGCGGATTATGTCGCCTGTGCGCATTCGTTGTCTTTATGTACACCATATTAGATTGAAGCGGCACGATCTTAGGTGGCGTTCGCCGGAAATGATTCCCTGCAAATGGCGTATGTATATGGCGAATAAATCATGTGCGTCGAACTGGATTATGATCCCCGCGCTGTCGGTGCGTCCTTTCAATGCACGGCGAACGAGCCGGCGGTGTGGACGATATTAAAAAAGAAGTTTTCCGGGGCAGCAAAGTGCCGCCGTATGACATGAACCCGTGAGCCCGTAACGCCGCATTTGAATCTCGACTTCGAGACCGTTGGCCTGGTGGGGGTGGTGGGGTATCTTCGGAACAGAACCCCAGCAGACCGATAAACAACAACAAAACGTTTGCGATGCAGCTTCGAATTCTTTTAAAAGTTCTGGGAAATGCCTGCGTTTTGCTGTTGAGGGTAGTGGGAGGGGTTCTCAATCCGGGTATTGCGCCGGGCTGGGTTGTCGCGGATAACCGGCTGGCCGGGAAGTTCGGTGGCTCGTTGATCGTAGGGGCCTTCGGAGTACGGGTTGTTGCCGTACTGATCATAGTACCCATTGCCGTTGCTGGTACCACCGCTGTACGCCATGCCGATGCCGTCAGAGGTGTCCGAGTGGTTGCCGGCACTGTACGACGACGAGGCGTTGGAGGGTCCACGCTGGACACCGGCTCCGCGGTTCAAGGCTGCCGAAGGGCCCATGGCGCCGAGGATCTCGCCATCGGGAGAGTATGAGCCGTCGTTAATCAAGGGCTCTCCTGAATGGGTGTCAGTTCCGCGAGTTGGTGGGGTGGTGTCGGAGTAAGCCGCACCTGTGTTGCCTCCGGACATGGTCGTGGACGCCTTGCGCCCGGTCGACCCGGCAAGAGTAGTAGATCCCCAGCCGCGGTATCCAGACGAAGCCGCGTCCTCCTTCATCTCGTACGAACCGCCGTCGCCGAGGGACGGAATGGTGGGGTCGGCGTTGGGGTTGTAGGCGTAGTCCTCGACCTCCTTACGACGCTCCTCCTCAGCATCCTTGCGCTGCTTCCTCTTCCTCCAGAAGTACAGACCGGCCAAGATGAGCAGGGCGACGGCGGCGATGGGCACGACGACGGCGACAGCAATGGTGCCGCCGTTGCCGAGGCCGCCCTTGGAGCTGCCGCCGGAGTTAATGGCGCCGCCGGAGGACGTAGCAGATGCAGACGAGCTTGCGGTGGTCGGGGTTTGAGTCACGCCTTGGGTCTGGGTGATGACGGTGAAAACGGTGCTCGTCTTGCCTCCAACCTCCGTCGGTGTGATGACAATGGTCGTCGCAACGAGTGAGGTCTGAGGTTGCTGCGTCGTTGGAGCTTGCGTCGTCGGGGCTTGGCTCGGCGGCTGCGAGGAAGTCGGTGCCGGTGCTTCCGAAGTTGTGGGAGCTGGAGCCTGAGAAGTAGTCGGAGCCGGCGCTTGGGTTTGCTGGGTCGTGGGGGCGGGTGCCGTTGTAGGAGCCGGCTGCGTGGTTTCGGCTGGCGGAGTGGTGGTGGCAGCGGGAGGGACGCTCGTCTCGGCGGGAGCGGTAGCCCCCGGAGTCGTGACGGGGGCCGTTGTCGGGTCGGTGCCCGGAGTCGTGGTGTTGGAGGACATTGTGTTTTCCTGTCTCACCAAGGGTTGCGGATGCTGACTATGGGACAGAGCCATGTTAGCGACCGGCGAGGGAGCAGCAAGGGTTGCATCGCCGAGTGTGAGGGAGAAAAGAGGATGGAAAGTCGACGAGGCGGAAGATGGGATGACGAATTGGGCGTGCACAACCCGAGGCAGGCGAGTCAATGGTTTTGTGCGCAGCGAGCACAGCAGATGCAGCAGATTGGTTTGGAGGCGAATCGGTGATCGGCAGAGGTGCCGTAACGTGCACTCGGCGGCAAGACTTGGGAAGCACAGCGTTGGACAACGTACCTCAAATGAGAGCGATTCGCTGACGCAATTCGCAGGGCGGTATTTCAATCCGCACGAATCTGCAAGCAGCGGTTCGTCGGTTCGAGAAGCGCCGTCGACCAGAGAGACGCCGCGGCGATACACGTGGGAGTGGGAGCGGAAAGAAGCCTCAGTTCACGGTGGCGTGAGTGCGTCGGGTCGTCGAGTGTGGTGTTGCTGGTGAAAACTGAGAACGGATTGTCGCGTTTGGGCGGTAGCAACGGCGATGGAACAGTGCGTTGCGTGGGTACTTTGGTGTTTAGACTGGACGAACGGTCGTTAATTGGCGCGGGTGGCTGAGTCAGGCTCAAGCGGTGCCAATAGGAGCGGCCAAGACGGACCGTCGTCTCCTGACTACTTCGCGGGTCGGCGTTAGGGTCGGCGGTTGGCAGGGCCTAATGTAGTGCCGCGCGAGTTTGGCGATCCGCAGTGACTGAGTGAGCTCGATTGGCGACGGTGGGAGGAACAAACAAACAAAAACGATTAGAAGAGGTGTAAGAGCGAGAGGGAGGGATGGTGCGAGAGAGGGTAAGAAAGAAGAGAGGAGAAGCGGGAAGAGGGGAAAAGAGGAGAAGGATGGAAGGGAGCAAGTCGCGATCCTTGGAAGGGTGTCGACTGATGATGCTGGTAATTGAAAGAGGAAGGACCCGGGGATAAAGGACGGGACGGGGGTGGAAGGAGGATATTGACGGAAGGCAGCGAAAGGGAGGGAGAGGGAAGGGGAGGGAGGCTCCGAAGGAGCGACAGAGGAGGGCGGGAATATGTATGTTTCGAGCAAGTGAGATCGCATGTGGAGCTGCCCAGTCGTCTGTCCGTCCCCAACAGTACAGCACCTTGCCCTCCGACGCTACGTACACCTACGCCTTCAGTTGACAGCCAACCTGGGACAGTCTCTTCTTCGTGCGCCTGTCTCGTGTTCAACTAGCCCCGAGAGGCACTTTCATTGCAAGCCAAATGCAGGCGTAAAGCCAAAGGTGCAGTAGATTGGCCGAGAAAAGAACATCAGGAACCTTTTTGACATCCGGGACGACTGACAACCTGTCGGGTGGTCGTGGTGGGTGGCTCAGCAGCAGATAGGCCATGGCCACAGTGGCAGGGCGCTGAGCTGAGCTGAGCTGGGCTGGGCTGGGCTGCAACCACCTCGTGGTCTAGGTACTTGTTTCCCGCACACATCCTGCTCCTCTGACCATGTACCCCTTACCCCGAGTGAGGCCGTCGAGTTGCTGAGAGGCCTGGCGGAGAACCCAGTGTAAGTCGTCCAAGAAATGGGCCGATCTGCTGTTCCCGCGACGCATGGCACGTTGCAGCGAATCATCGGTTCACCTCTGAATACCTGACCAGAGCCCCGACTTGCCGCCTCACTACCGTATGTTGATGCTGAAGACCGCTGGTGGTTCGGGGGTTCAAGACGAAAGAGCCATCATCTCCCGTGTCTCAGTCATCTCGCATTTGTTGCGGCACATGCCCGTTGAAATTGCGAATGGCTGCGCTGTTGCCTCCTCTGGCTCGTCAGGACAGCAAAGTCCCCGAGGGACCCCGGCCAGGACAAAAAGCCTAAAAGGCTTGGAAGCGGCCAGAGCAATGCCCCCGGGTCCAGGACCCCTACTGGACATGAACAGAACAAAGTCGCGTCGTTGGACTCGGGAATGCTGACTCCTTCCATTTCATGGCATCGAATGCCTGCCAGGCCTCTTTCTGGCTCAAACGGGCCAAAGGGGGCAAAGCCACGGGCCCAAGCGTTCGACGTCAAATCTTCCCCCTGACAATCTCAAATCTGCTGTGCGTTCCGGACGTCAGTCTGGTCACAATTTCAATACTCATCCGCCAGACGTGGACGAAAATGCGGAAGACGACACCTCAAACGCGACACGCCAGGCAAACACGCAAGCAACTCAAAGCAAAGCATGTCAGTCAAGTTTCATCTCCTCCCAAGATTCTTCAGACGACTGACAGCACGACCCGTCTTCGCACGCCGGGCGGCATCCGTTGTGGTACCCCAGACACCCCCCAATAGCCTTGCATCCGCCGTGCCTTGTTCGCTTTTCGAGCCCCGGTCGAAGTCTACCTCATCAGTGGGATTTGCTCGCTTCGCCGGGGACACCAAAGGGTCTGTCCGTCGCGCTCGTATCCAGAGTGATGGTCGACGACTCCAGCCTGGCTCATTTCCCCTGCCCGCCCAGCAGGCCTCTTCCCGGTTCACCACGCCTAGAACCCGGAACGCCGCATCATTCGCTCCCAGGTGAAGTGCAAGAGGGAGGGAGAGAAAGGGGATCGCAGCCCGTCCGCGACCACTCCACGCAATGCCGAGACTCGAGGTCGAGAAATGTCCTCAAATTGTCGGATCATGCGTCAACTGTATTCTAACTCGTCCTGGGTCCCTCGCGATGCCCATCACAGACTAAACCCTTGCTAGGAATGCCACCGACATTTCGCAAAACACCACGAGGCCCTCCTGGCTCATGACGCTCAATTTCCATGCGTGCTTCCTCCGACCTCGTTCTCTGTTGGCTTCACCAGCGATCATCAACTACACAAACAAATTGTTCGGTTGTTTATTTTGACTATCCCTCGCAACTTCTCTACCGCGACCGACGTTCTTAGCGAGGTAATTCGCCTCGTGCAGTGGGTTTCTCGGAGGCGCTTGTGGAGCGGTTCGTATCCCAAAAAAAAAAAACAGAGCTGCTGATCCTCAACCCGTAGCTTTTCTCTTCGGCGTGGACCGCATTCGATCTCTTCTTGTGCGATCCCATCGATCTACGTACCACGAAGATGGCGGTATGGCGTCAAATGCGCGCTTCCGCTAGTCAGATCAGCACGGGTTTGACCCGCTTGACGAAGCACAAGAGCGCGTCCTATCTGAGGTCGACAGAGGGAATTGTAAACTTGAGTGAGAGCCAAGCGAATCAAGGTAGCCTGGCCGGTCCTGTGGCGATCGACAGCCTTCCCAGCAGCCATCGTTGAATGGAAGCTTGATCCAGTAGCATAAGGTTGCTCAACGATCCGTGGTCTACACAGACTTCCCGAATCCTGGCTAGGCAATGGTTGTTGTTACACGCGGATGCTTCGAGGGCGGCCATTGCTGAGGGTTGCCTGGCCTGACTAACAGCCGCTCTTTTCTCCGCCAGCAGCGCAACTGGCGCGAGCTTATTCACTTCCTTCCAAGTTTGACCTTTGTTCGTCCATCGCCAATCATTTCGAGTCCCCTGACAGGCAAAGTTTGACTCTATCCGGTTGCTTGGCCACCTGTTGTCCAGACCTCGCCGAAAGGCAGCCGTATGGACCTCCAAGCTGCAGGGTCCGTCTAAATCCAACATCAGACATCGCATCGCAGCCCACCTGCGGGAGTTGCAACGTGAACCGCTTGCTTTCAGTTTGTCTCCTCTCTCACAGTACTTTTTTCTCGCATCTTGCCCTATGCAAGGAACCTCACCTAACCACCGTGGATGTGTCATCAGAGACAGTCTGCCTCACAGAGTTGGATCTCTCTGCCGCTCGCTATTATCACTCCGTTGGCACATATACCTCCACATGACGTCCATACTCTCCAATCCTAGCCGAGCATCCGCAAACAACAACCGTGCAATAATGCCGAGGGTGCTCCCGACGTGTCATGGAGACCGACCGTCACAACAGCGGCAAGACCACTATGCCCTCGGTTTGGCACCTCCTCAGAGCCAAAGATCAGCAGCAACCCAGCCAGCAAAACGTCATGTCCCCTCACGTCCTTCCACATCCACGGAGCATTGACGAAACTTCGAATGCCTAAGTCCTTGGAAATACAGCGGTAACATCTACCAGGGCCAATTCATCCCATCATCTCTACCTTACCCTGAATCCGACAACAGAAACCCCTCTCCGCTCAAACCCAATCGTTCCTGTGCTACCCTGTGTTCGGATTGCAGCAGATGACGACAGCGCCAACATGTCGGGTCGTCTCCAAGCAGCCGGCTCGACGTCGTGTCACCTTAAATCGAGTTGCAGTGCTTGTCTCTGCCGAGGTTCTGACATTGGCGGCCCGTCTACACCGTCTGGCTACTCACACCAACACGCAGTAAGCATGCAGCAGCACAAAGGCGAGGTAGCGCAACACTTGCGTCCGAGGAACTATCCGAACTCAGCGTTGTCTGCCAGATCGGTACAGAAACCAATGCCTTGCAGTGGATGTGTCATCCCACCAGCGTGGAATCCCGGACACGAAATGCGTCTTTGCCGAGTTGTTCTTTGTCTGCCCCGGCACATTTTCTATCGGCTCCCCGATGGCAATTTGCTAACTCAACATCGCTCGACTGCCTTTGCTTCAAAGGTTACAGGCAAGAACTTTTTCCAAGGTCCTTCGCACTGCTACCCGTTTTCCACAAACGCCACACACATGGCTGTGCCCTCCCCAGAGTCATTCCCAGCCCCCATCCATTGGCTCGCGCCCCAAGCAAACGCCACTGACTGCAAGCTCGGCCAAGCGCAAGCACTCCCGCTCCACACACAAGCCATACAAGTGTCCGATGTAAAAATAACTCTGCTTTTAAGCTCTTTTGGAATGTCCTGCGGTCTAACTCCTGGTGATCCCTGATGGACCGCAGCTTTGCCTCTTGGACACGACACCATGCTGCAGAGTACCGTACCGAACCTGGCACCCCATGGGTGATTGTAGCAACAAACTGGTCAAGGGTTTCCTGCAGCAACCAAACGTCCAACCCAACCAGCTTATCGGGACGATCACCGCCGGACGGGCACGTACCGCACCAAGTGTTGGCGGCGGTAGCGATAGGCGGAACGTCTGAACTTCTGACGCACCTACGCTGGGCTGTGGCGGCGGCGGCTGTGCCCGCACGTGTCGCTCCCTATCAACCAGGCCCGTCAAATGGTCGGGGTGTTTATCACAGGGAGCCCGTCGTCGAACCTTTGAGTTAGATTTCGGGTGCCTCACTGCTCGGTCTTCGGCCTCGTCACTCCCGCGAGGCCCCCGCTTGAGCATCACGATCGTACTTGGTGCAATTGCTATGATGCAGAGAGCATGTGCAAAGTTTACCCGAGAGAACGGGCGAAATGAGCACAAGTCGTTCAGTTTGTCAACAAGCGGGATGAGAGACAGGGGAATCGTTGGAACCGTCAAGGCTTGTTCGACAATCGTCATGCTAGTTGGCCTGTAGCCTTCCGTGATGAGATTATCTGACACTACCACGGCTCGCTCGAGTCGGCCAGGACTTCTACTTGCTCAACGTCACGCGCCCAGCACCGAGTTTATTGACAGCATCGCCGGTCACTATACCATGGACTAAAGCTCAGTATACTTCTGTAGTATTCATCATCTAACTGTTGATGGCCGGCGGATGGTACGAGGTTTCCCGATCCTTTTTCTTTTCTATATGCAAAAGGCGGTGGCGGGCTTGGTTTAAAGAATAAAAAAATAAACTGATGAGTCGTGACCCAGATACTCCACGCAGCGAAACTTGAAAAAGGGGTTTCGATGAAGAAAAAAGACATTAGCAGTACATCGCTACTAAATGCGAAAGAAATAACACCGTTATGCGAATTCCAAGAAGACCCCCATGGGCTGGTCCCTCTTTTTTATGTTTGTCCGCGCAAGTTCATGTACATGGATGGTCCCTAAGCGTGCGAAGATGCCAAAGTCGTGAACCGTGGATTCGGCGCTGCCGTATCAATATGCGGTAATCAAAGTAATGATATCAACAACCAGAAAACTGCCGGAGCTCCATCTACGGACGCATACCCCACTGCGGCTTGAGCTGATCCTGCAGGGCGTTCGTCGTGAAGACGGTGTCGCCGGGCAGGCGGCTGACTCGGCCGGCACCGCTGCGGAGGGCGGCGTTCTGGACGGCCGAGATACCGCTGCGGTTGCTGCGAATGCTGCCGGCATCGCTCATCGTGTCCGAGTCCTTGAACTTGCGGGGAGGAGCAAAGTCAAGGCCGGTGAAGGTTCCGGATTTCCGCAACAAGTGCCTGTCCGTCGTTAGCATGCTTCTCGTGTGAGGCTAGGAGATTTGTCAAACTTACGGGCTGGGCATGGCAGGCATCTCTTCGAAGCTGCTCACCAACGGGGAGTGGACCGGGACCTTGGGGGCGTACGGGCGTCTCTCTCCGGCCGGGCTCTGGGAGCGGCCACGGGCGCGATCGGCAAAGGTCTCGGGAGGGGCGAAGTCGAGAGGGTTCAGGATGGAGAAGGAGTCATCCTTGAGCTTCGAGGGGTTGGGCAACGTGGTCAGATCGGCAGGGGGAGGTCCCTTGGGCTTGGGCCGGCCACCGTTCGTCCTATTGGACACAGACGAGCCAGGGCGGGGAGTGTACTGGCTGGACATGTCGGAGCCTCGCCGAGAAGGACCAAGCCGGCTGGACATGGCCGAGCCGGCACGGGGGGGAGGTCGTCTTCCGCCGGGGCCGGGGCTGGCCATGCGGCCACCGCCCATGGATCCGTGCATGGCCCGGGGAGGCGGCGGGCCGCGGAAGCGGGAACCATTGGGCGGCGGCGTCATCGCACGACGAGTGACAGGCTGTGCGTAGGGCATGACGAACGAGTTGGTCTCGGGGTCAAAGTAGGCGTCGCCTCCAGGCGGACCGCCCGAGTAGCTCGGGTCGTAGTCCTCGTAGTACTGCGGCCCACCCTGAGGTCCCCGGGGAGGGCCACGAGGCATAGGAGGCGGGGGCTGCTGACCGGCATGGGGGTTGTCAGGATCGAAGTACTCCTTGTAGAAGGACCTGATCCTGTTGGCACGCTCTTCAGGGTCCTCCGACTCCATCACCTCATCGGGGGGCAGAGGACGGAAGCCGACGGAGAGTCTCTTGCTTTCTTGGGCCGGGACGCCAAGTGCGCGGGACTGGCGGTTGTCGTCGAGGTCCACCGAGCGCCTCTGAGACCGGCCTCTGTCTTCAAAGTCAAAGTCGTGGTAGTCCTGATCTTGATCGTAACGGTCATAAGCATTCGTTTCCTCTGGAACAATAGCTGGAAGGGTGGAAGGAGAGGCCTCCTTTTGTGGCCGGGGACTTGAGGGCAAAGCTCCGCCAGCAGGGGGTGAGAGGCGGTGTGAGGGAGCAGGGAAGCTCAGGTCGTCCAGGCCTAGGCCGACGGGGGCACCGGTCTGGCTGGCAGGGGTGTTGTCGGGCTCCCGAGCCTCAGGAATTGTCGGGTGGCCGGGAGATGGACGGGGGTTATTGGGAAGTCCCTTGCGGGCCACGGGCGCAGGTTCCGGGACATCGGGGATTTGGGGAAGAGAACTTCCGTTCCTATCATCGGGATACGGCACGGTCTCGATCTGGGGAATGATGGGCTCGGCGACGAGCGGGCTTCGTATGACCGGTGATGTGGGGGTCACGATGACGGGAGATGTGGGGGATAAGACAGGCGAGCCCGACCTAGACTTGGGCGTGGCGAAGGGATCAGCCGCGGCAGGAGGTGGCCTGGGGAGAGAGCTCTGTCTGGGGAGAGAGTTCTGTCTCGGGGGCAGGGTGCTCTGCGTCATGGTGGTGCGGCCGGTCATGGCAGAGCCGCGTCGACTGGTCGTCTTGGTGTAGACAGAGCCAGCGTCACTGTTGGCGTACTGGGCAACAGGGCGGTAGGGGTCCGACTCGTTGTGGAGGGTTCTCGCGAGCGAGTGAAGAGACTCACGTGAGCTCTGGAGACCCGGCGGGAGGAGATAGGGACTAGACAGGTTCATGTCCATGGACAGCTGGCGGTGCTTGGTGTCGACGCCCATGCCCTTCTCGCGGAACATCATGCTCTTGCGCTTCTTGCCGCCCTTGTCGAGAGGGGTGTCGCCCAGTCCGAAATCCAGGCCCCGGTTAGGGTCGTTTGCATCCTCTTGCGCTTGTCTCCGGACGTTCCTGCGGTGGAAGTAGAACAGGAGAAAAAGCGCACCCACAATGGGGATTCTAGAACCGTCAGCCCACATTCGCTTTTAGGATCGTTCCTTGACCTACGTGACTCCGAGAGTGATGGGCAGGGTCAGACTGGATGGGTCGACGGGCTTCTCGCACTGGCTAGCCGTGCCGGTACACGCTTCTCTCGCCCCGATGATGCGGGAGGCAATTCGTAGGGGCGAAGCCGGGGTGGGCTTGATGTCGATAGGGTTGACGTCCCGGATGGGGATCCGGGAGCCCATCACGTACCCATTGCCGGTGAAAGATGTCGAGGCCATCGGGAATGCCTTTCTACTACGGGACGATGCGTCGTCTTCAGCAAACTCTAGTGACAGTTGGCTGCTCTTTCCGGTGAGGTCAACGATTGACCTCGGAATGTTTCTCCTTCCTTCGCTAATTGATATTACCACTATGCCACCATAGCCACGCAGGAGGTCGTTTTTCGGGTCGAGAGGGGTTTCGAGAGGACGAGATCGGGCGAGATAGGTCTAACAGCACCAAAGCAACCGGTCGAAGTATGCGGGTCCTCCAGTCGAATCCGCCGAGAAGCGACCTATTCCTGACGCCTGGGCGGGATGCTGGGGAGGGAAAAGAGTGACGGGCCACCGAGGATATTCAGTCGGTGGGCTTTATTGTTATTGGGCTTTGTTGTGTTGTTGGTAAAGAACGACTTTCGAGTTTGACAGGTGATTAGCTCCCGTGGTCCCATTCACACAACCCAAGATGTTCCAAAAGAGTGACGGGCCTGCTGGCAGGCAATGGTTTGGATTGTGGAAAGTCGGCGGATGTCACTGGCCGATGGAGGATCAGAGTAACGACCGACGATGGGGTGGGAGGAGGGACGGGAGGGAAAGAAGAACGAGAGTAAGTCCCTTTTGGGGGTGACCGGAAGCAAAAGAGAGGCGAGAGGCAGATGCGAGAGTGAGAGCGAGAAGAGACGAGACGAGCACAACACCAGCGGCCAGCACCAGGAGCAGGCTGCAAGGTAAAGCGAAGCGAAGCGAAACGAGCCAACGAGCGGACGGGCAGGAGGAGATTGAGAAGCAATAGGCCAATGGGACGGCGCAGGCGGCTCCTAGCCTTGACCTTGACCTTGCTCTCTATCGTGCTGTGCTCTCTGCGTTGTGCGGATGAGCTCCCTGCTCTTTGCTCCCTGCACCAAGGAGAAGAGATCCTTGACGTGGACCCATGACCCTGAGCCTGGACCTTGCCAAACGGTGGGGTGCTGGGTTTGGCTCTGGCCCTGGGCTGCCACAGCTAGGCCCATCGTGGGCGTCCCCACGCCGTCCTCCTACCGCCAGACGCGAGAACGACTGCGACCATTGGGCCAGATGGAGTTCAATAGCAGCAAAGAAGATTGAGGGTGGGAGAGCCACTGCGCAAGGAGACGAGCGAGGAGAAAAGGGGGGGGGGGGGGGGGGGGGGGGGGGGGGGGGGGGGGGGGGGGGGGGGGTACCGAGAAACGGCCAGCAACGCCTTTCTAGCTCTGTACAGGAAGGCCGTATCGAAGACCCGAGGCAGAGTCGGACTTCGGCTTTGGTATTGAACCGGTCAGTCCCCGGGAACTTGTGTGTCTGGGGCAGGGTGGTGGAAGATATGAACGGTTCGATGCTGATGCTGTGCTGATGCCGGGTGGTGAGGCAGCAGTATCGAAGTGAGCTGGAGCTGAAGCTGGAGTTGGAGGCTCAGGCACGGAGAGGTGTATCTGTAGGTAATATGTGATTGGGGGGATGAGACGGCTTCTGGTCTCTGGGAACACGCGGGCCCACGAGCGGGAAGGCTGACGGGGGTGTGTCTTGTAAGTATGAGAGTGTGTTGCCTACATAGTATCTGAATGTCCGTGGTTGTGTGTGCCCAGCCGTGTGGTATGTGCGTGTACGTGTGGAAGGGACGGCGTGATAATTTACTCTTTACGGAGTATTTCCCTCTCCCTCTTCCTCTTTTTCCCGTGTTATTTCACTTTTCCAAGGTACCCCGGCAGCAGGTGCTTGTGCGGATGCGGATGCAGACGCTGGATGGAGACATGGGAAACGAGACGAACCACCCAAGGCCCGACTCAAATGCCTTCGACGAGAGGTCTGTTTGGAGGTCGAGTTCATGGTCATGCTTCAAACTCCGACCGGCACAATTGCACCACAAGCAACACCAAAGTGAACTTTGAGTACCCAAGTGAGATGGAGAAGAACAGGAACAGGATCAGCCGTTTACGGACGGTTCAGGACAGGGCCGGTGCGGAATGGTCGAGGTGCGTTTCCCGTGGTGGAGAATGACACTGAGCCTGGTTTATTTCATTTACAACCAGCGCGTATCAGAAGAGATGACACATGGAGGGGGATGAGCACAGGGGGGTGCGCGTTGTTTGTCCAGTCCCAGTACTTAGTTCATAATCCAACTAGTGCAGTCAGACAGGAGGTAGAGTGTAGGTTTAGAAACGGAGGGGAGGGGTGCACGAAGCAAGTGTGGCGAAGAAGACGACTAGTCGGAATCGGGCCAAGAGCCCCTCCTTTTCTTTTCTGGGCTAAGATGGGAAAGCTCACAAGTGGTCGTGCCGGTGCAGACTCAGACTGATGAATAGACGGAACGGGGAATGAGCCATGAGGGGTATGGTGGGTGGGTGGGTGGATATAATCTGGATGCTTGATGCTGGATGCTGCGGCAAGACAGCGAGAAATCGTAGGTTGGGGGCGAGATATGATGTAAGAAACCTCTCCCGTCCATGTACGCAGTGAAGAGACTGTACGAGGTTGATGGTAAGCTTCTGAGAACTGCCCATGTCATTTTATCTCCCGATGACAACTTGTATTGTTGCCTTTAGTGTCATAATCCTGCTGACTGTACCAGTGTCAAACATAAAAATCTGCCACAGAGCGCTGCCCGCAAGTCGAGGATGGCATAGCCGCATACCGGCTCCGATACGAGCTCAAAGAGCCGAGAAGCGTGAGGAGTAGGGCCAACTCGTGAGGTAAAGAGGAGATAGAATCCAGTGGCAATATGCAAGCCTCTTCTACTGACGGAGCATGCACGACACGCAAGTGAATGCATGCGCAACGCTACGTGCGGCCACCAGGTGGGGGGCTGGCAAGTCAGCCCAAGGGTAGGGCAAGATGAGACGGGAGATGAGGAATTCGACCTCGGTCTCAAGGACGACGTCCATTTGCAGCATTGCTGCCACCAGCACCGGTGAGGCTGCAGCGGTTCCCCTCTTGCTGCGTCCTCTCGCTCACCTCGCACACAGCTGTCTCCGACTCTGATCCGCCAATAATTCTCCGCGGCTTCCTGCTTGGCCTGCAGTTTTGCGACCTGATCATGTGTAGAGAATCCGCCGGGGCCTGCTGTCGGTAGGTCAGCATGGGAGCTTGGCCCAGCTACCCAGAGTGCGTGGGTAGTTGAGGGGTGTCGTCGTTGAGAAATCTTGTGCGTGTGTGCGTGTCGTGTCTGTGTTCTACAGTAGATGTAGCTCGAAATCTGGAGCCAGCAGGGATAGCCTGGCATACGACATCGAGGCAGCGTACAGATGTCATCGTAGAAGTATACGAGCAGGCTTCGCCTAGAGGCGCAAGGTTGATCCTGACGGCCAGTCGACGACACCACCAGCTGAAGATGAGGAGAGGAAGCAGAACCATTCGGAGTGAGATAGACCAGGTTGACACCGAGAAACAAGTCACGTTCAGGAGGTTCGATGTTCACTTGTGAATGCTCCCGGCTCTGGACTGGTTTGTAACTGTCCACCGCTGTCTGTCGGTCCGTGATCGTGAAGCAGCTGGGCGGCGTTGCGGTTGCTCGAGCTCGCTTGCAAGGCTTGTACATCCGTAACGAACTGATTTGATGTTTATGCCGCGATGATGATTGACATGCACTGTGGTCTCGAATGCAGGAGGTCGGGCAAGGGATAGCTGCCCTGGTTGCGCTGATGTTTTTTTGGATTGCCCCTCTCGTCTCGTCCTGTGGGTTGTTCTCATGTGTCCGTATTCGGAAGCCGCCTCGCTTGCATGAGAAAGTAGGAAGAGTTCATGGTCTCTTCTCGTCTGTGATCCCAACATAAGTAAATTAAAGCGGATGACTTTAACCCGGGCGCCTCGCCTTTGTCTTCGACTGCCCACGGATCTCGGCTAACGGCCGCCAGACTTGATGGCGTTTTCGTAAGAAACCAACGTTGAAGGCACCGAGCGTCTGTATTGCTTTGGCCAGTTGGCAATCAACGGCACGCGGAACCAAACGGACTTGACTCTATTCAGGGGCAAGGGTAGAAACACTGTGGGAATCTTCACTGTCTTGCCTCCCGCGTCGCTCTTCTCTGTCGAGCTCGTGAGCCGCGGTAGCAACAACTTAGGGGAGGGGGGAACAATGAGGTAGGTATTGGCACTGGGGTCTTTGCAAACAGACTTGGGCTTTGCAGCACGTATCAAGTGGGAGGGGGTTTGAGTGGTGAGAGTGGATGGCTCCGAGGTTGAGAAGGCCAGCCACAGTGGATGGCGCTGTCAATGGCTGGAAGAGGGTGTGAGAGTGGCAGAAAGGGGTGTGCTTCCCAAAGGGCTTGAATGGAGAGTCGTTGGCAAACTAGTATAGAATGGGCAAAGGGAGAAAGACAGAGAACAGGAGGGAGCTGGGAAAAGGATAGACGGGTACGTATCGGAAGAGAGTACGTACTGCACCCCAGAGGGCGGCGTGTGCGTCCGAAGGATTCTGGATGCTCGGGAGATACCTGGTTATGTCGCATCGGTACGTACCGGCTCTCACAGGCCCTGGTCAGTCTCCTCCAGCTCGCTCACAACCACTGTGAGCTCTTAAATTTTCCATTGGATCGCACCAGTTGAGCGTGGCTTGAGACATCCGGCCCAACGTCAAGGCAAAGGGCTATACATCGACGTCCACATATATCCGGGAGTGGACAGCACGAGCTAAGCCATGCATGTGGGTGTTGTTACGCCTTACGCATCGGGCTTCATATGGCATCTCGTCCGGCCGGTCTACTCTGGTGTTGGTGGCGGTAGTTCCAGTTGGCGAGCCGTTGTATTTGATTCAACCCTGGCCGCTACCTGTCAGACTCCGTCTCCAGCAAGTTTGTCAGCCAACAGGTCAGCCAAATACCTCGAAGAAACTACTGGATCATATATGGAGAAGTAAGGATGAAACTCACATACATCTTGAAGGGACTTGCGGGATTGATTCATCTGGGGCAACGTATCTAATGTGACCGTGTGTCATCGACAGCTGGGGAAGGAGGGGGTGCACAAGAGTCGTGTATGTGGACCGCCGACAGGGGCGACAAAGGCGATGGTGAACGGCCCCGAAACCTCACTTCGGCACCGTTGGGACGCCGATGGCAGAACGAATTCGTCATTCCACCCAGCGCTTCAAAGGTCGGCGTCGATTACGAGGCAGTTGCAACAACTTGAGCAGCCCGTTCCTATCGGGCAATCTCCAGAGGCGCGATCCCTCCACATTCCAGCGGTGTGGCTGATACTGGTTTGATCTAGAACAAGGCGAGACCCGAGTCTGACATTGAGGGCCCCCATTTGTGGGAGCTGCATTCTAGTGTCGCGTCCTCTCTTGCGTCTACTCAGAAACGTATGTGGTTGGCAATGGCCCCCGAGAACCAGGACCTGACACTTTGATGTGCCAGGCTGTTGAAGGAGTCCTAACCGGCTGTGGGATTTTAAACTCTAAAGGTCCGGTAAAGCAAGCTCTGAGATATATCAACTCTCGAGGACCCCTTCCCCGCTTAGCGGCCGCTAGTTTGGGCGGCTACTAAGACAGGCTTTGACGCAAGCCCTTGTTCTGCCTGCCATCTACGCTTGTCTGGTACCAACTATGACTTGCTCCAGCAGGCACAACAGTTTGTTTCTGACGAGCTTCTGGCCGTCTTATCTCAACAAGGCGAGGCGTATCTGGCTACGGCGATCTGGAGAGTGGGTGCTCCCGGGATATGCAAGTCCGCCGCCCCAGTATCTGTGCCAAAGAGTCAAAAGATGCCGTGTCGTCTCGAAGCTGGCCGGAAGGGGAAAAGTGTTCGCATGCGCCAAGAACCGAGAGGTGGTTGCGAGCATTCTAAGTGCGGTCCACCAGGGCGACTGTGCGCAGATGAGGTTGATGGGCTCAATTAGGTGCCCAGGTTTCCCAGAGGCTAGAGCGTCATCGTCAGGTAACACCCGGTTGGACGGCGCAGTGATGGACACGAGTCCGGGTCAGCTCGGATTTCGACCGAGGGTCGCCCACGAACCACTGTAGGGAGAGCCGTTCGTTCGATGCGTTCGAGCCGTGTTGATGTTAGCGGCGTTCAACAAAACCGTCATTACCGGATCCCGATCCCCTTGGCCCGTGGTGAACTCGGTCCCTCCACAGTATGGACCACTCTAGAACCGTCGAAGCCGGGCAAATCTGTAAGGCGCTGGTGGCTGGTGAACGGGTGCCACGAACATGCGGGATCGGTCACGCAGCAGTGCATCTCGAACTCCGACATGGGAAAGAAAGTGAGAAATGACCAGGAACTAGGGTCGTCCGTGTTGCGGAAGTGAATTGCTGGGCTTGGACCGTTTTTCCAGAAGAGGCCGGCGGTTGACATGGGATTGCTCTCATTTCACCGGCCACGCCAGGGCTCGAATTTTTATGGATGGCATCTAGCTAGAACACCAGGGAACTCCCTTGGAAGCTGCTCCAAGAGCTTGACGCAGCGTTTGATGCCAGCCGAATTTGGATGTGTCGATCACAGGGCAAGGGTGGCGGCGCCGGCATGGTCATCCCAGATTTCCTAGGCTCATTGCTTGGATTCATAGAACGTTGTTGGCCAACGGCGACAAGCGAAAGGGATAGTGCGTGGCGTTAGACAAGATTACACCCAGCAGCGGCGCAGATACCGTAATGGGCTACGGGGCGTTGCCAGGCTTTCTTGTTTCTTTTCCTGCTGCGCAACGTGGAAGAAAGGCCGCGGTGGCCAACCGCGTTCGGAGCATTCGTACATGTTGGAAAACGCGGCACAGCAGGGCTGGTGTTCGATGGCGTACACAATTGGGCCTAAACATTCGGTCAATGTTGGAGGAACAAACTCCTGCCGTAACTGAGGGGCCAGTCAGCTGTAAGAATAGCCATCGACATTGCATTGCCCACACATTATCGTATTCGCGCTGCACTTGTCACATCGTTTGTCAGATTCGGCGTAAAGTTTTGCGGCCATGACCCAGAACGATTCAGAGCGATGCAGAGCAAGGTGGTCGTGAAAATCATCAAGTGGTCAAGTGTGGATGCTGCCGAGAGTAGTGGTGGTGGTGGTGGTGGTGCTGAACGATACTTGGGACTAGACTGGACTGGATTCTGGATTCTGGACCCAGCAAATCTCCTTGCGCTTGCAAAATGCGATGGTGCCCGGACGATCCCAGATCGCCCTCATTGAATTCTGGCCAATGAGCGAGGGCGGCACTTTCCCCTCTGAGAAGTTGTGGCAGTTGCGGTCTCGTCGGTCATTTAGTGCTAGGCTCTTTCTGGATAGCATGGAGGCAAGTGTGCATCGTCGTGAGGTACGTAATGAAGAGCAAGCACAGGTTGGGGGTTCCCGCTCCTTCTTCACAACCACGCCATTTCTAAGGAACTCCACTGCCCACCCACCCAGTCGGAAAGAGCTCCCACGCAGAAACATTGGCGGGAGCGCTCAAGCAAGTGAGCATGTGGAGCCAGGGAAGGGGTGGCCCTGGCAAAGCTGTAAATCTGAAACACGGTGACGAGGAAACAGGGACACCCTCTCCACCTTCCTCAACCACCCGTATTGACAGGCAGTAGACACCAAAACGACACCACACACGCATATACATACATTATTTTGCTATTTGCTGTCGAAAGCCAATTCCAAAAACGCATGGATGCGGAAAGGGGAAGGCGGTTCATATGGACCAAGTCTCATCAAACTAAAGAGCCCGTCATTTGGCACTATGGTCTTCATGCCAACCAGCCTTTCTTCGACAGCTCGGGCATGCCATCAAGCAGAGCATCCGGCTTACTGTGGGTTGGCCACTGCGGACGCTTCCCATTGCCATGAACCACCGGTCCGTCAGAAACATCCTCATTACGGACAATTGCCGTACGGACGTACGCACACACGAACAAACCCCTACCTCCAGTCACCACGACGTCGACAAGGCAACCGCCGCCTTTCCATCGCCCGCTTCTGCCTCTTTCGTCCCAGCTGGGCTGTCCAGGACGTGCGCGACACTAACACTGCGGCTCTTGTGCCTGGCTTTGGCTCGATCCAACAGTTTGGTTGAAGCCCAAATTCCGGCTCGCAAGTGTGAAATGCTCAAAGCGCCCCCCCCCCCCCCCCCCCCCCCCAACTAGTAGCCATTGCCATTCGAGCTTTGCAGTCTCTTCGCCCATTTTCTTCTTCCTCTTTCTTTCTGGCAGCCACAGGGCCTCGCTCTTTGATCGATTGGTTTGCGATCTTGCCAAAAACGGCAAAATGGCTCGCATGAGGCGTTTCGTCAATCGCCTACCGGAACTCATGCGGCC
This sequence comes from Colletotrichum incanum, assembly GCA_001625285.1. Taxonomy (NCBI): domain Eukaryota; kingdom Fungi; phylum Ascomycota; class Sordariomycetes; order Glomerellales; family Glomerellaceae; genus Colletotrichum; species Colletotrichum incanum. The sequence continues at coordinate 54,863 of LFIW01000132.1, forward strand.
GTCTTCCAAACGGAACACCGAGCCAAAACCGTTGCCCCTCCTAAGGGCCGGACAACGCCACATGTCAGGCTGCTCAGACTTTTACGCGCCGCACGAATCCCCGAATCACAACCCTTCTATTTCCGTCAGCCCTGAATCTGTCAGACCCCAGCGGGCCCAATGTAGGTGTTCTGCGCCGGCAGAGTGTAGCACACACGCATGCTATATACCCTTAGTTGAATTCTCAGTGCTGTCCAATTTGGTGGCGGTTTCACCTGCCCGTCCTATCCCGCGCTCGCGAGGGAGGCTCCCCAACTCGGGCTTGAGAGGTGCTTCATGTTAAGCATAACTATGCCACAGAACGTTCGGATTGGAAGTCCTCCAGGCGAGACAATGACAGTCTGACGTATCTTGAACCCACGGAACCTCGCGCAAGAGCTTGAGACCCCCCCTTTCAACTGAACCTTGCATTGGTTCCTGTGCCTGGTGGATGCTTTTGGGACGGAGCCGATTCCCAGCATCTACCGACTACGCTTTGCTGCAACGTCTGACTGGCTTCGCGGACTTCCGAACTTTGAAGGATGCCGCGCGCATCGTGCGTCGAGAACAATGGCTGGACGACGCATGTTCCGCTACACCAACACAACACACAAACCCCCGCTCCTGGTGATGTGCGACGCAAGACCGCCAGACTGCTCAATGTCGATAATGTCAACACTGGCTCTTGGCTCGACCTGGTTGAGACGACTAAGAGCATGTGAGCACAACTCAAACTGCCGAGAGTGTAGCCAGAGCTCCCGTGGCCAGCAGGGGTCAGCATTGCTCTTTCAGCCGCCTTTCATGGAAGGAGTCAAGGGAGGCCCCCACTTCATCCTGCATTTGTTGGTGACGTTGCGCGGGCGTTTCTCTACATAATGCCATGCTCGACAAAGAATGACTGGTGCCATTGCTCCCGAGGCTGCGCACATCTACCATGATTGTTCCGTTGAGCGCCCTATCATGCGGCTGAGCGAGGCAATCACTTGTCGGCGCTGAAGTCGGTACGTGGCGGCACTGCTAATGAAGTCGAATCTGGCGTGACGCTGGCCCCCCAACGACCATGGACCCTTCTAGACCCAGGGCAGCGTCTGGTTAGCATCATTTCAAGATTGGTCGTCACCACGAATAGCAGCCTACTCGACCTGAATGCCACCCAAGGCCATCGGATCATCCAAGACACACGATCGTCGACGACAGGGTAGTCCGACGTGGCAAGCATGTGCTTTGCATGTGTACCAGCCATGTGTGAACTTGGGCGCGGTGTGTGCTGGTCATGCTTTGGGTGCGCCGATCTTTCACGAAGCTCGCCCTGGAGATCTGCGCGGGAGAGAGAAGAGCGCGCCCCTGGGTGCCAGCGAATCGCGATTGATGGGCCAGGGAGGACCAGACGGGGTTGAGCAAACGACCATGAATCGCTGGAGCCTGTTGAGCCCGCGAGCCTAGCAGGCAGACCCCCGAGCGATACCCGAATCGTCCGCTGGCATCGCCCGCGTGCACACACCGTTTGAGGAGCTTCGCTACGCCCAGTCCCGCTTCTTCGGCTCGCTGGAGCAACTACACTACAAGCCAAAAAGATCTGTTGACCCAACTGATCTACGATGAGGCTGCATGACGCCCCCGGACAGCCTGATTAGCGAGTAACCCTCCTGCAACACAGCTTTAGAGCTGTCGTTACCCAAGAATCGAATCCAACAGCAGTCCGATCTCAATCCGTCGTTGACGGGCTAAGAGCCGCGTTTAGCAGCTGTCCGATTTTCGTTCCGTTCTCGGCGGGCTTCTCTACATTTCGATGTGGACAAGCGTATGCACACTCATCTGCGAGCCTCGCGCCAGGTCCGTCCTTAATCAAAACTGGCCTGGAATTGTGCAGCCAGCTAGCAACACCAATCTAGCCCCTTTGGATTGTTGCATCCTCGGGCCATAATGACTTCAACAGGAACGCCACAGTGGCTCGTGACTGTCCGTCACAGGGCAGATCAGCACCCGAGAGGCGTGGATGCGTAGTAGGTGTATCCCTAAATCGACAACAACACAGTTGCATGTTCACTTCAATCTTCTGGGTCGGTTATGTTTCCAGGCCCTCGGTCCCCTACAAGCTCAAGCTCAAGGCTCGAATACAACCAGTACCTATCTCAGGGGCTCTCAAAAGCCTGCACTCGGATCGACAGTGACCCATTGTGACTTCTGGGTCGTTGGGGAAGAAGGAAATCACTCGTCGTCATTTTCATTGCGCGGACGACGGTAAGTAGAGGCACGTTGACGTGCTGAGAGATTGGAGGGCATTGGAGGGCCAGGTTTTCCCTCTTCTTCCGCTCTTCCACTCTCCAGAACCCTAATGTATGGCAATACTAGGGTCCCCTCATCAGACTCGTAGTCCCTCTGCTGATTGGATCGAAGTTTCGATAGGAGTGGCCGGGGATATGAAGCTCGAATGATTGCGGCATTGGGCATGCCAGCTTTTGTCACAAGTTTATTAGGTGGAGAAAGCCAATCCGCCTGCCCTCCCATCTCGCACATCTCGCACATCTCGTCTCATCTCCTTTCGCTTGACCTAACAATGCGGACTGGGGAAAGGCCCGCGACGCTCTGGCCAATTTTGGATCATGGCCACGCGGTTCCATTTACAGACGGACGGACTGAAGATTTCCTTCTACAATGCTCCTCGACGATGCCCATCAGGCTTGCGTCAAAGATAGATGAGGGTGGTGAGGGATGCTACCCTGCCACGCCTCGGATCCTCGGAGCAGGAGATTGTCCCGCTCGCCATGGTGATGCCCTGTTCCCACCGTCCCTCGCCAGGGTAGCCGGACGGGTGTCCACAGCCAGGTCCAGGCCAGACGTTACCAGCTCGCCGAGTGCGTAATAACCTCATTTGTCGTGAAGTGGGGGAATGCACAAGCAAGGAGAGAATATGCAAGTGTTCCTGGCAGATGCAGGCTAGACGACAGCTTGGTGGCATCCAACCTCTTTCCCCCCCCCCCCCCCCCCCCGTTTGAGTTTCGTCTCATCTACCATGGCAAACTCAGCACGTTGTGGTCGCCTTTGCGAGAGGCTTGCTCACAACTCTTGCATCGGCCGATGGCAGCGCTTTGATTGAGGTTGTTATCGTAGAAAGTCATTCATGTGAGCTGACCTGGCACGGTGCCGTCCAAAACTGGAATAGGCATCACCGTGAGGAGTGTTTGAAGGCGGCCAGACATAATCCAGGGCATCAGCGCCTTAACGAGACAACGACAGGGTTAGGTAGTGCCACTTGGCCAGGCGGACGTTCCCCGGCGAGGCGAGGCCTTTTCTTCCCCCCCTCGATGTCCCGATCTGGAAATGATCTTTGCGGGTTGCATCTCAAAAGTATATTGTAGCCAGCCCGTTTTCCAACTTCTCTTTAAGGCTCACAGCACGGATGCCACATCCAGCCAGCCATTGCGGAAATCCTGCCAGGCCAACCAGGAATGACGCCTAGTGTACTGTAGTATTGCGTTGGAAAATGGGCAGGGGACCCTCCTTTGTGCTCGGAATCTTGTCTCGTCGCGTCTTTTACGTCCTACATCCCTACCCGTGCCCACCGGCGTCCATCGGAGGTTTTACCCCCAAAGGCGAAACAATGTTTGCCTCCCGTCGTGCCGGCTCACGTCTGCCGTGCCCACCGGCGGTTCTCTGCAACCCCCACTTGTCAGCCAAGTAAAAACTTGATATCAATGCTACGCGAAGAGTCAGGAGGCAGTAGGTACACGTACAAAGGGAAGGGGGGAAAGGGGAGACGGGGTGACGCGAAGATTGACGGACGGGGAAGGATGAGGGAGAGGTGGGCATTCGTGTGCTCTCCCCACAACAGGGGAGATTGAAACCGCCCGGGAAAGCGGAGAGGTGGAAATCCCAATCTGAACAATAGGGCGTCTCCCGAACCGGACGCCAAGAAGGGCGCTCTTGAAACGACTGGTAAAGATGGCTCATGCGTGCCGCGGTGCTCTGTATGGCAATCAGACTCCAGGAATCGAGACCTTGCCATCTACTGCTCCACTTCTAAGGAGATGAGTAATAAACCAGTCCCAAATGGAGCGGGGACTTGTCCATTGAGCAGAAGGAAGCAGAAGAAGCTCTAGAAGGAGAAGCAAAGTTTAATCGTCAAAGGAGCCAAGGATGGCCTCATCGTCGAACCCCCCTCCCCTCATCAAGGTGGGCTCTCGTCAAATTTGTCGGCATTCCGTCACCTCGGCGTCGAGCATCCACTTGGTAGGTAGAATCTCGGAAGAGCTGGGAGATGTGAAGCTGGGCCAGCTTAGGAGGTGACGAGAGAGTTGATGTTGTTTGGCGAAGCATGATGAATTTCTGCTCCCCAACCCCACATCTCATCTATCCATGTCCCCCTCCGCCTCCTTCCATCTCAATTTTTGAGATCAGAGTTTTGTAGATGAAAGGATGTGCAAGACCTCGTCGAGCAAAGATGATGTTTGGCTGATCATCAGGCGGCAAGGACCAACTACGATCTTGCGAACGGGGAACTCAGCGAGCCACGGGCGTGAGAGGGGGGACGTGAAGTGGACTCGGGGAAGAAGGTTTGTCGAACATGGGATGATCCTGTGATCTGAGCTGTTTGCATAACGTGGAACGAGAAGCTTTTCTCCTCTTGGGAGTGGCCCAAGTGGTGTGCGTAGCTAGGCCTGATCAAAATGTGTGGTCGACATGGGACGAAAGGCCAGCCAGACATGAGTGTTGGGTGGTTGTGGTTGACTAGACTGGCTATTCCCAGTCCAACTATCAAGTGATGTGGACTCTCTGCGTGGACGACGCCGTTCACGATGCAGGCTTTTACATAGTACCGGCACCACACCGGCTTGGCCGACTAAGAAACAAACCGTATTAGGGCAGCTGGATAAATACAAAACGAACAAAAGTTTGATAGAGCGTTGGTCCACCATCCGCCATCTCCAGTCCAGTCAGCCAGCCACGCACACACACAACGAGGCAGAACTTGCTCCCTTGGTTGTCATCCCTCACGTCCAATCCCTACCGGGAAGACGCTGCTGCTTTCACGCTACAGCGGCTTCGTTGCCGCGATCCGTTTGCCACGAGTAAGTCGGGTCTCTTCTCTCACAAGGGATTTCTATCTCTTGTTCCTTGTCGTAATGTCCCGCGCCGGTGGAAATCCTTCCGGTGGGCAAGGGCCCCTCCTCTCGCCGTCGAAAATGAGGCCATTTTGCGACTCGTTCCTGTTTAGCTTGATGACGATGGGCGATTCCCTTCATCTATCATGAACCCTCTTTATTTGGCTAGCCCCTCTTCCGTCCATGGTATCTCCATAAGGCTAATCTTGCGGACCATTCCTTGAGGGAATATCCTTGTCAAGCTGTGCCGGGTCAGATACGGAGCAGCCTAATCAGGGCGTTCCTGATGTTGGAAGTTATTCTTGGGCACGTCCGGATCGAGGATGCCGGGGGTGCCATCTACTTCAACAACGCACGAGACCAAGTGGGAATGTATTACAGAGTTCGAGAAGGCATTCCACTTTTTCCTTCTTCGTGTTGTTCTATGAGACGCTGACCCGGACATGGGGCTCGAAAGATTGGTCGGGTTTGTAAGATTTCCTCTCTTCCTCCTTCCCCCAACCTCTGTTCGACTTTTCAAGGCTGTGCAAGAGATAGATACCCCAAACGACATCAATACGTATAACCATGTCATCCAACCCCCCCCCCCCCCCCCCCCCCCCCCCCCC
>LFIW01001390.1:0-87525 GCA_001625285.1 Colletotrichum incanum
GCCGGCGTAACTATATAGTGCAGAACAGGGGATAATGATGCAGGTGCATCATTACCGAAGCTTTTGCTTTGTGCCACAGTTAGTTGCCCTGACCTGCTCGTAACACTACCTTAGCCTTAATAAGTATAATTAACCTAGTACTAGCCAGATAGGTTAGAGACGTATTAGCTACTTTTATTATTACGTATAGCGGTAGTAACGGCTAATTAGAGCTAGTTAGATACTCCCTCTAATGTTAATAATAGGTTATAGAGGCAGAAAGTATACTTATTAACCCTAGAATAAGCACTAATAAGTTAGCTTCTTAAGACTTCGTCAGAGTAATATACCACAGGTAGCACTTACTAGATAATCGTAAGTTTGTTAATAAGAGCCTTAAGGACCTGTATCTTTATTTTATTAGGTTGCTTATAGGTAATTTAGTAGAAGGTGGTCTCTTGCTATTTAGAAAGGTAGTTCTAGCGACTTTCTTCTGTCTTAAAGTAGCTTCTAAGTTATTAAACTATAGTAAAGAAGTCACGTAGACCTTTACTATAGATTTATTAAAGGTAAAACGTAAAGGCCTTACTGTAGAGTATAAGTAAGAAGGCGTATCCTAGTTACCCTTTAGTAATATTTACTTTTTTATAGTTATTATAGAAGCTAGCTAACTTAATATTAAGTATATTATATATCTTACTACTATACTTAGTATCTTCTATAATTAGCTTAGTAAGATCTACTAGTTACCGTAAGGTAGGCTTACTGTCTATACCTATAGTAGGATAGGTCGGGGGCTTAAGCCGCGGTAGTTAAGTAGTTAGGTTAAGAAAAGGGTTAACCTGTTAAGGTAGGTTATTAAAGTTAGGAGGCCGTAGTTAAAGGGCACTTAGTAGAAAAGGGGTTAGTAGTTAAGCTTGTTACTAAAACGTTCTTACGGTTAGTTACTTAGGCAGGTTAGGTAACTTAAGAGGCGCCCTAGTTAATTATAGAGGCACTAGAGACGGTTATAGCTACGTAAGAGGCTGTAGGATTAGCCGTATAGTTAGTATAGATAGGGTATTTAATATTAGAGTTAATCGTATTAGTAGTAGTTATAAGTAACGTCGGTAGGTGTTAGTATCTACTGTAAGTAATAATAATAAGGCTAGCTCTATAAAGAGCTTTATAAGTATAGTGTTATTTTTTAGTTATTACTTTAACTTATTAATAGTGTTAAGAAACGCTTGTCTCTTATTAATAAGGGATTATTACTTACGGTTACTAGTGCCCTTATTGCCTTAATCGATTAGTAATTAAATTATTAGGTTAACGTACCCTTACGTAATATTACTAACGAATTTAGGGTCGCGTAGCCTTTTTACAAAGTATATATACTTCGCCTTAGCTCTAGCGATATCTTTATTAGTCTAGACATAGAAGTCTTTATCCTTTAGCAGTTAAATAAGCTTAGGGGCGATCTTAGCCCTGTCTATAGCGGTAAAGACTTTATTCTAAAGAAAGTAGTTATAAAAAATAGTAAGGGCGTTAGTACTAACCGCGTTAAACAGGTTTTTATTCTATTTATTAAATTCTTACTAGAAAGTAGTCTATAAGTTATAACTATACAGGTCTTTATTATTCTATATAGTTATTATGTATATTATATATAATCTAATCTTTCTTACGTCTCTCTTAGTAAGGTTAAAATCTTTATAGTTACCCTATATAAAAGGATTAACGTATTTAAGAAGAGTAAACGGGATAGGCAGCGTTAGTAGGATAAGGTAAGACTGCTGTAACAAGCGTGATTAATAGGAAGCACAGGATTACTAGGATATATAAGATCTTATAGGGGACGGTTCTAGTAATTATAGTAGTAAATCGCGTGGTAATAGTAATCCCTAGTTGTCCTCTATGTTGTTAGATAGTAATATAGTTAGTTAATTAAGGTAGGAGGTAGTAAGGTTAAAGGTGGTTATTAAGTAAGGGATTTCCGCCTGTTAGTCTGACTACCTCTTAAACATAGGCGTTTCTTCTAGATCTAAAGATTAAAAGGCGTATACGTACGTTAGAGGATTTACTGCTTGTAGGCCTGGCAATCCTACGTAATAAAGTAAGCTTAAAGAGTTAAAAAAGAGAAAGTGGTAGGCAGCAGATAAGGGAGTTAAGAAATTAGGGTTATAAAGGGAGGAAAGTGGTAAAGGTGAAGGTAAAGTCGGAGTTATTACTTTGTTAACGCAAGCTTTTAGCGTTACGTAAAGTAGGTAGTACTGTTACCGTTAAAGGGAAGTTATTAACGCGTACTTCGCGTTAAAGTAATTAAATAAGGGTCTTCGCGTTATAATAATCGTAAAGGCGTGGTTATAAAGAAGAGGTTATAGGGTTAAAGATAGTAAAATCGTTAAAGGAAGGTTATATCGAAGTAAGCAGAGGACTTCCCTAACGGCACGCAGGTACAGAAGGGTATTTGTCTGTAAGGTCAGCTGTCGATAGCGTAATAGACGCCCTCTCTAACGGTACGCGGGTACAGAAGGAGAAGTTCGAAGAGAAGGCGGGTTATGGAGGGCCGGCGATATCTTCGTTAGCACGCAAAGGGGCCGAAGGGCTGCGATGCGTCTCTTTTGTTGATACCTTGCTGATCTGCAGTTATCGCAGTAGTGGTTACTGTGAAGTTAACCACTGATCAGTGTTGGTCTCACAGGCGATGAGATACTCGTACGAGTCGATAGCAATAGTCACGTCAAAGTGGTGATATTGCTGGTTGTTGTTATTCGTATGGGTATATGAAGAAGGGAGATCTAACTGCGCGGCCAGCAGCAAGGTGAAGTGGGATATGCCCCTCGTTGTGGCTGAGGGGCTGCCCTCACCTTGCAGGGTGTGGCTGACCGGGCTGTGCTCCCTATCTATCTGATGCCCTCGATTGCAACAGGTAGGTTACTGGTATTCCAAGTTTCGCCGATGGACAATCTGTTCTGATTCACTTTTAGATTTCAGCTTCATCCAGTCTTTTCGCACTCAAGAGGCTTTACGCTCGGAGTGAGGTTGAATTTCTTGAAGAAGTTTCACAACTCGAACGCTTTGGTGGACGCCATCGCCACATTGTCACCCTACTCTCCACTGTCACCCAAGGATTTGATGCCAGCACTAGACGTTATCTCCTTTTCCCCTGGGCAGATTCCGACCTACTAGCTTATTGGCAAGGAGAAGATAGCCAACCGAGGAACCATCGATTCATCGAGTGGGTTGCTGAGCAGCTTTTCGGCATGGCTGACGCGTTGGATTACATCCACGATCCGAATCTGACTATTGGAAACAAGCGCGTTTATGGAAGACACGGTGATATTAAACCGGAGAATGTCCTCTGGTTTAGGGGAAATGGCCGAGGAACACTTGTGCTTTCCGACCTTGGTCTCACAAGAACTCATGGTGACCAAAGTCGCTCAAACAGACCAGGGGAGACGATCCCAACCACCCCAAAGTACAGGCCACCTGAGTGTGATATTGATGGAAGGAAGGGCCACGTATCCCGAGACTTTGACATCTGGACTATGGGCTGCCTCTTTCTCGAGTTCATTGTGTGGATTCTAGATGGGTGGAAAGGGTACCAAGATTTCCATAACCGAAGATTCTCACCCTACATCAACGGTGATCAGACTTGTGTTTACTTTGGTATTGTTCGAACGGGAAAAGATCAGTACGCATTCAAAGTGAAAGATATCGTGACCAAGGTAGGCGGGCTCGGCAAGCTACTTTGGGGATAACACCACTAACTGCTCATAGGAATTCGAGCGACTCCATGCACACCCAAATTGTACCGAGTACATTCACGACATGCTAAACTTGATCCATGAGAGAATGATACTCGTTCGATCGGATGGTGTCTTCAGAATTCCTGCTCCCAAACTTCGGGACAAATTACGAACCATACAAGAAAACTGCGCAAACAGACATTACTGCGTTAATCCATGCCCACGAATAACAACAGTTGAGCCGCATGTGCCTGTTCAAGCTCAACTTAACAGAACAGCTGAAAGGTACCTCAGAGCCAACCAGCAGTTCATCAAGCTTGAGCCCCACAACGGTAAAACATCGACCTTCAGTGGTTTTTCGCAGTAATAGACGATGTCTTTTCCTCCCACTTCGTTTTCGCTTTTCATTGAAATTGATGTATCCTGGACTTTGATTTGTGTTATCGATTTGTTGTTTTCTTTTCACGCCTAACTATTCTATGTCATGTTTTGGAGGGCGAATATCCTATGTCATGGGAATCCGACTAATGCAATTCTTGTTGTCGCACCATTCAGACTTCTTCTGCATAATGATCCCTCTCGATTGCCCGCATGACTATGTCACGCTCATTCTTTTCGTGGGTTAGTGATCTGTTGTATTCAATAGGGCTTATTTAAATGCCTGACCTGTGTCAACTTCCTTGGAACCGTACAAAAAAACCGGCCGCGTTCGGACTGTGGCAGCAGGACTCAGTATATTGTGGTAATTCTTATGCCCACGAACAGAGAAGGAGCACTTTGGGCCCACTCACTGTAATCTTGAATCTGTCTCGTGGGAATATGGTCCTTAGTTGCATCAGAATGACACTTTCGTCGGTGTATCGTCCTCGAAAGACCTCTGTAGCCATGGTAGCGTAGTGCTTGATGATTTGGCTGCTATTGGCCCTTTTTGTTGCCTCGGGTAAAGTATGCGTTTGCCTCGGAACTGTCGTAGGTCACAAGCAGAATTCAATCGAAAATGTGGCATTCAAAACATAATGGTAAGAGTAATTCTAGGAGCATAATTAATTTGATATTCTGAGCCTTATGATGACTAACGAAAAGTCAATGCCATGCAAGCAAGCCTTCAAACCAACAAAATGCCTTACCGAGCACAAAAGATATGGCGTGGCACCATATTTGCATCGCCACTGCTCCTGTCTAACCTACCACTGCGCGGCCACGTAGTCTGGTCGTGTGTACCCAACAGATATACCCTGCCCAAGTCATTTTCTTAAAATAGATGAGAGTTTGAAATCTCGGCTTCCCTTTACAGCGCCCCATCAGCACTAGAACCAGACTTTTGCCCACCGGAGCTTCGGAATGAGGCGAAAAGCAGCCGGTCAGAAGACCTCCGTGCCTCACGGTTGAAGGAGATGGTAGTGTGATGCAAAAGTGTTTTTTTGGGCTGACTCAAGGCAGAATGCCTTTGGCAGACCAAGAACTTCAGAGCTGATGCATGACCGCCTGTATAGAGCTGAAATTAAGACGAAACAATAATATGCAGGCTGCGCCTTTTCATGTCGCCATGCGGCAGAAGACGCATTAGGTGGCAACAATCCAATAAAGCGGCCAAGTTAGAAGCAGGCTGTGCTTCAAACAGTCTAGCCCCAAAGCACAGGAAATACAGCCAGGGGCGAGATATGGGCTGGGTTGGTACAGCATGACACACGGTGTGGCCTCCGTCACACACACACATCAGAGGGCGATGTCATCGGTTGCCACTCGGCATAGAACGCATCCTTCGCTGTGAAAAGGCTGCATCTCCCTTGGGAATTTGATTTTGGGACTGCACACTCACCCCCTGAGTACTGCTTGAGAAGAAGCTTCGTGTGCTTTGGAGTAGCCACCATGGACTGGTCTCTTGATAACGGATATTTCAGCGATGCCGACTTCGCAAACGTGTTTCGTTACGAGGTTCAAGAAACGACGGTAGTTAGGCTATTGACCAGAGATTGCGTTCGTCATTAATCTATCCACGCAAGCACATATCAATTTCTGACCACATTAACAACAACCAGGGGCCAGTGTTGTGGGCACATCAAACAACCGAGGACTGGAAGTGTTGGCTCGCAACAGTATGTACATGCATCGCACATCTCTTTCTTCGTTGCGTTTCTGCCAGCCTTATATGATACAGTAGTGACAATGCTGTTAACAAGCTTGGTCTGATAGTGTGTGCCATCCATCTACGAAGACTCTGGATTGATTCTTATGTCAGTAGCCGAATGTGATGAATCAGTACCTTGCTAATGCTAAGACGGAAACTCAGTCTAGCACGACGACCAGGTCATTCAGAGAGTTATCTAAGTAGACTATTATCACGCGTAAAACAGTCAGCCGATGAACCGGGTGTTGTTGAGCATCGAGGCACGTTTAACGAAAAAGATCGTTCTATGAGTTGGCCCAAACATGCGACTGTTTCTAGCGCCAGTCAAAAAAGCCAAAAACATAAGCCTGACGATATAACCCTCGGTAACAAGCGCGAGATTCGGCAGCTTCCTTTCGAAGAATGTGTTTTCAGAGATATATGCACCAATTTCTTTGTCCATTCTTCAATAGCCCGTGTCATCAGCCGGGCAGATGTTCCCGTTTTCAGCAGATCGGTTGTAAATATGGGGACAGATGATTCAGAAACCGTAGGACTTCCTGCGATCGGTATGCATCTTCCACCCGTATCGCTATCGAAAGACTGATCGTTGCAGTTTACAATTGCAGATCCTCAAATGCATGGGCAGATGACATGGCTCTGACAGCGACATACTTTCCGGAAAGCCGTTTGACGTTCGCGATTTTATTTGGCTGCACAGCAGAGGACGAAAAAAGGTATTCAACAGACTCAGCAGAGCAAAGGATCAAGTCTCGTACCCACTCATACTACCGGGGATCTTCGCAGAGCTAGAAAGAGACCGTATGGTGCGAATTGTCGAAAAAACAGCAGATGAAAATGAAGAAGCCATATATGAGCTTAACACGGGGAACATGGCGGGCAGTCAAGCTTCTGGTGATGAAGAGAAGGGCAATCCCAGACATGCTCGTAAAACAGCCTGGATGAACACAACTTTCCTGAGAAATGGTCTTAGAGTTTGGAGAAATCAACTTCGTAAGATGTCCGATCATGTTACCGAGCTTGCTACGTTACACGCAGGCATCTGGATGCCAAGTCTCAGTAACGAATCAAGGGAAGAAGAACAGCACTTGAATAACGCGATGATGGAGCGCACAGGCATGCTGGTTAGAGACCGCCTTCGTACACTCATTGAAGAATATGAGGACAAAATCCACGAATGTACTATGAGTGTGGAAGGGATGGGTATCGCAACGCAGTGGGTGAGTTTTCCTGCCTATCTATGGTGGTTATCCAGTATCATTTCCTGTATGGGCTTGAGACTGACGTGCTGCCTTGTGAATACAGGCACAAGGTGACACGAATGTGGACATTGCTATTGCTACTGGGCGAGATTCTAGGCAGATGCGATCCATCGCCCTAGTCACTATGGTCTTCCTGCCTGGAACCTTCTTTGCAGTAAGCCTATAACTTCCAGAAATTGGACTTGGATTGATCAAGCTATAGATGCTCTTTTCAATGACCTTCTTCAACTGGTCCCCGGACGAAGGTGGCAAGTCTTTGGTTTCGGGCTACATCTGGATCTACTTCCTTGCTACTACTATCTTCACAGTAACTACGCTCTTCATTTGGTGGTACTTCCTCTCTTATCGCCAAAGGCAACTGCGAACATTTGGCTGGAAAGGGATTATACGCGCTTTTTCTGGTTCCACCAGTGAAACTGATGTGAAGTGATTGGTTGAGTATTGTCTGGATGACTTTTGCTCTGCTTGCAATACCTTTGAGAAACCAAATGCTCCTCAGTATCACCGCACAAAGGCGCAATGAGAGAGTACAGAAACAAACGTTATTCAACAAAGAAATCAGTGGCTCTACTTTGTCTCTGATTGCAAACAGGCAATAGGTTAGGAGATTCCACAGTAAACCCAGGCGTTGGATTTTATTCCTTCACAGTTGATTATATGAGCAACCGAAATCTAAGCTTTGCTCTGACATCGCCCACATGTCGGTCCCCTCAACGGTAGATGATATGCTAAGTTTCCATGTTGCCAGGAAATACAATATAATACAGTTTTTCTTCGTTTGCAATCACAAGCACAATCCCGACCATGTGCCAAAGCCTCAAATGACGCTCGTAAGCCGAGACCCTTGGAACCTACTAAACCACTGTCCCAAATCCACCATCTGATCACGGCAGCAAATCACCGCCTTTGCAAGAGAAGAACAATCTAGGGCACTGTCTCCCAAGCTAATAGTTCCTTTATTGACGAATACAGATATACGTGCGCCGTATCTGATGAAAAAGTTTCAATTCTGTAGCGCGAGCCCAACGCTTCTTAGGACATCACCTGGACAAGCAGGCCATGCGGTATTGGTGTAAACACTGCGTGTAGAGAGCCTCAGAATAATTATTGCCATTGTGACGCAAACAAATGAATGAAAAGTCCTTTTTTTGTCTCAAAAAGGAAAAAAGGAAAGCAAGAGGGAGAAAGAAAAAAGGAAGCTTACTTCAGATGGTGCCCAAGCCCATTCATAATTTCGGTCTAATTCAGTGGGCTGTAGCACTTATTTCTGTACCTATCATGACAATGGTGGTATAGCTTAAATCTAACTTACCCAATTGCACCATGTATGGACTTATGGCCGTCTACATCACCATTTCATGTGGGGGATTTGGTCTGGCTGCCTATGTGCTTGAAGAGACGGAGAGGTGCACTGCAATCCTCAAGTTACTCCGGTTGCACACACCAGTCCGCGAAGACTCGACAAAAAACCGTGTTGCGTGAATTAGCGGCATACCGGTCTCCGGAATGGCCGGGTTCTAGGATGGTGCAAATGAGTGAACGCATTAAGGTGAGCTGCCCACGACACAGGGCGGCGCCACGCGGTAACTTGCAGGTCTTGATGAAGCTCAAGAACTTTGTTAACTGAGTTAATGCGCAGGACAAGCCAGCCAATCGGTTGCATTCCAGACGGCTTGCAATAATAGCCAGCAGGTTATCCACCTGGTCACTGACCAGGCCGGGTGCTCTGCCAGATCTCGGTAACGTGTTAATTATGCCGAAGCCAGTTTAACAGTAGCGCCCGTCACGACCGGTCAAATCTTTGCCACCATGGCCTAGGTTGATCTGGGAGCTAGAGCTGACAATGGAACGTAATTAACTCTAGGCCTAACTCTCCTCCATTTCGTTCGCCCCTATGGTTCTACTGGACCCTTTTGAAGATTCTCGAGAGCGACTGGCTTAGGTCTGCGGGCATGAACCAGTGGGACTTTGCAACCTTCTAAGTCATCACATCTTGCAGTCAGTCACAAACGGATATTATCTCAAAGGGTACCAACTAAGGCCAGCGTGATTTTCTCCAGTTTTTCTCCAAATAGCTTTGGCATTCAAATATTCGTATTGAATCAAAACGTCTTGGCAGTCAAGCATACATTCATTCCTCGCATCTTGGCAGAATTTCATATTGGCATTAGTTGGCACGTGGTGGGACAGTAATTTAGATTAATTCATCAGAACTCGGCGCTGAAACTTTAAAAAGCTGTTTAAGCTTGATTTACTACTGACTCGAGGCGTATGGTATGCTCCGCGATTCTGACTTTTGTAGCAACGGCGCTAATGGTTTCAGCCCTCCAAGAGACAAGTTAGCTCAGGCTATGAGTAAAGCAACACTATATTCCGCCGTGTATCGGACATCTTCCGACCTAAATAAACTTTTTTTTTTTGTGAAAGGGGGCGGACCCAAATACCGCCGACGCTAACAGCTGCATTCCCACAAGCGCGGACCCAAATGCCACTGACGATTATAACTGCGTTCCCCAGGGTAGCTTAGAAACTTCGAAGGTCTTTTGGAATCTAGGCCCCAAAAAAGATACACAGGTGTGATTGTGATGCTCAACAGCTGCAAGCTACAAGCTTTGAGAGGCCGCTGTAAACGTGGCGGAGGAACTGTGCAGTCGATTTGGAGGCAGATGGCACATCTACAAGAGAAAACTCCATACGGAGACACGAGGGTTGGGGCGTACTTATTAATGCTGTTCCATGTCTTCAATATTCGTGAAAAATAAGAATCAGTGCCGCTTCGTGTTTGAGTAGCCAAATTAACTTGGTGGCTGTCATGAATGGTTAGGTTCCGAGGTTTCGGGTATTCACAACGGACGCTTACAATGCTGTTTTCTTTTCATGCCAATATTGCAAAATGGAATTGGCATGCAGTTAGTCCGGAGCAGGAGATCAGAGTAGATCCTGGACAACTCTGACTCAAATGGGCCGACCAAAGACCGTAACAGCGGATATTTCTTTTATGATGTTTAACATTGATAGCTGCCAAGACAATTCTTTAAGTTCTTTCACATCCCTAGAATGGCTCACAAACAGCTCAGGGGCGGCTCGTGCAACCCTGGAGGCAGGATAATTACACAATCAGCTCAACCGTTTACCATCGAACGAAAGGCTTCGACTTCCACTCCCGGACAGCTGACGCTAGGATTAACGTAACACTCGATCATTGCACCCAGGGCAGTGTAGATGCTCCATATGTATGGTGTTCCAATAAAAGCAGCCGGGAGCCGCTTCTACGATATGGAACAGTCTCAAACACCCCGTTGCGGAGTCTGCCGAGGCTCTGCGCCTGGTTTCAACGCCGCAATTTAATCATAGCTTAGAAGCATGTTGTTGAATAACCAAAAGTACTGCGTGGTTGAAGGTTCCTTATGCGTCTGAAACTGAATGTGATTAGTGTTCGCCGCACTATTTGAACATGTATTTTACAGAACCATGTCGGGTAAACAGCCTCTGTACTGGCTGTATTAGGAATTAAAAGTGGTCCAGGATTACAGGCTGGCTAGGCAAATTCTGTGTAGACCCGCAAAAGCTCTATCCACGCTATCGTTACGTTCAAGGCGTTCCGAACGTGAGTCGTGTGTAATTGATGCCAAGCGGCTAACTAGCCGCAATGCCACAAACCTGACTAGCAGCTGCTACTATATCATTAATATAATGTAGGTTTTTATGAAGACAATAGTCTAAACTCTGATTCAGTATAGCCATGTAACCATTGTCACCTTGAGCACCTGGATGAATGTTCCGTGTATTAGTATGCTTTGCTTGATCTTGTGGATCACTATGTTGGCATCAAAGATCACAGAACATCAGTTGACGGAAACGTGTAAGAACGCCCTTTGCCGATACAATATTCTCATACCATCACCACGCTCGATATCATCACATTCGCTTTCACGTCGTTCTCTATATACGCTCTTCTTTGTCCCTACTTTCAGTTGCATGCCCAACGTCCACCTTTTCGAACTCAACCAAAAAGAATTCAAGATGCTTTTCAAGAATATCCTTACTGCCAGCATCATTGGGCTTACATCATTCGGCATGTCCAGCCCCGTTGAGATTGCTGAGGTGAGTTTTGAGGCTATCTAAAACTATTCCTTTCGAGACAATGCACTAATCCACTCAGCGAGGCGTCATTGTTTCTAGCGACACAGGATCGGTTGACGTCGGTCAGGTCATCACTGCCGTCAAGAGAGATGTCATGTGAGCCGATGAAACCCCAGACCTCTTCTTCGACGCTAGGGAAATAAACTAACATGTGCACAGCGCTCGTCAAGATCTCAGCATGCCAAAGCCTGGAGGACCAGTCCCCAAAATTGGCAACACAGGCTCTGCCGCCACTGCTATATTGAAAATTGTCAGCCAAGTCAACAATTTGATTGCCACAATGATTGAAGGGGATCTTGCGGTTCGTCTCCCCTTGCCCCCAAACACCACCATTGCTAATTATTCATCAGAAACGTAGAACCTTCACTCAACGCACAGTCGCGGAGGTCTCCCAGCAGCACCCTGGGCTCAGTGTCGTAGTTTGCAACGTGGGATACGTGGTTACTGGAGCCCCGGTCCTACTTGTTACAAGCGTCAGCTACAATGCCAAGCTTGGAGCGAACGTCAGGTATTCAATCACCACTTACACAAACGTAATCTAAGTGCGGCGGGCATACTAACATTCATTAGCTTCGATATTGTTGTTTTTGGAAGAGGTTCCACCTTCACCCGTCGCGGCGATGGCGGATTCGAAAACGTAAATCCACTAATAAGTTTCTGCCTCTAGCCTCCTTGCTCTTGTTAACAATTTGACAGTGGGCATACAAGGTCCCCGGCTGCCAAGCTAACGGGGCTGTTCTTACTTGCTAGAGACGTGTCAGAGATTCATTCATTTGTCATGAATCCGCTCGATTTACACGTTGGGCCCAAGTTTCGCTTGTAAGAATAAGTAGCAGTTATCGATTTTTTAGTTGTTTAGGGATGCAGTAGACTGGGTTTAAGAGAGAGAGATTTATGTAAAACCAAAAAGGGGGGAAACCTCGATTATGTAGAAACCCTGATGCTTTGAATAGGTAGCTAAGAACATTGCCCAATTCCTCTAATGAATTTGCAACTAAGTCAGATTGTGTGAATGTGATTAAAGACATACTTTTCGCAATATTGCATAGCTCAACGATAATATCACAAATTGCACTCCAAAAAGAGAAGGAAAACGCGACTCAGGCTGGGGTTCCTATTGGCGAGAAAGTCGGAAAGCATATGATCTATCTTGGCATTCGGCTCAGCCTCCCGAAGGTATTCTGCATAGGTCTCCTCATCGGCCCATCTTCCTGCCTCGTCCTCATTCAAAGGTACCCCGGACTTGTTGCAATTTTCCGGTGCGTCTAGAAAACGGGACACAGTGCCAAGGAAACAAGGAAGATCAACCAGCTCCCAGGGTATTGTGTGAGTACCTTCCCAGTCTATCACGCCCAGGAAGTTGTAAGTTTTGTAAACGGTGATAGAGCATATTGCCTAACGAGTTCTTCAAACCCAATGAACATAATTACTCATAGCGGTATTGTATATTTGAACATAGCACACAGGATATAGTCACTATGCATGGCGCCGCATGACCTCTTCAAACATTGGTATCACATTTTGGAACGACCTTCTCACATGACCCGGCCTCGCGACGGCATACCTACGACCCATTCCAATGTCTCCACCCAGCTCACTCCAGAGCACTTCTTTCTGCCTCTCCGAAAGCAAGCCCATTTGACCAGATGAGCCCTCGCCGATCCCTAGAGCCGATTCGATCCTCTCAAGGAGATGTATGATAGCCTTTGAGAAAACTATGCCCTGCGTGCAAGGTTCCGCAAGGGTAATGCCACCGAACGTAAGATCCCGCACGGGTGTGATTGGTTCGACATGCATACGCCTGATGCGTGGTATCAAGTGCTCAAGGTTCACCTCCAACAGCGTAAGGAGCTGGGTGAAAACACTTGTCATGATCAACGCGAGTGGCGAAGATACCGTTTTGGTAGGTGCAGGTAAAGAAGTGTACGGCCAAAGATGGGGTTTCTTTTGAGAGGAGAGCAATAAGGATAAAGGCATATTCGGATAGTATGAGGCTGACTGGGCGGGTTCTAGCAGGGGGCCAACTTGTTGGCTGGGCATGAGACGTATTATGATTGTCAAGAAGTCTTGGGACGCCTTGAGCATGAACTCGGCCAGCGTAAGGTTGTTAAGAAACAGAGGTCCATTTTGATAGAGCATGGAATCCAAGTTGATAGTTCTTTTGTTTGCGTCGACAACAACCGCGCGAACATGTAGTTCGAGATTTAGCTTAGAGAGTCTGACCAAGACGTCCGATATCACCAGAGCATCAGCTGCGTCATGACTTGCCCAAGGCTTGGTTGCCTTTGCCTCCCATCCAGAGTCGCAGACGGCACCGACAGGGAATGGGTTCGTCGCAGGAGTGTAAAGTGAAGGCACTGTCGGGGACTCTAGGTCAAAAGCCGATTCCATTGCCGAAGTAGCCATGATTTCATCCGCTGTATTGGATACAATCCAAGGAAATAAATCTCTAGAAAGGGAATCGAGTGAGGTGGTGGTCGATCGTGTTGCGCCTGGGTATGGATCGTCATCAGCCCAAATGGCTGGCATCGGCGCTGAATTGAAATCTAAGAAGACGTCGCTTGGATTTCGGTGGCGGGATTCTCGCACTGGCCATAAATACCCTTGGCGCCTTGGGGAAAACCCTTGTTGACTGGGCTCTTTGGCTGGTACAGTTGGACGGCCTTCCGAGGTGGGATGTATACCGATTGAATCTTCAGGGAGGACAGCCGCTTGTCGTGGTCTTCCAATCTTCTTCTGTCGTCCAGTGGTACAATTGATCCCAAGTGTCATACACCGTGAGCATTTCGAGTCAGTCTGTTGTAGTCGCCGACATCTCGATTTTTGTTTTCTGCAATTATCACAAGAGACGCGCCTTTGTGATGGGTGGATCAGTGTGGCGCCCATTCCCTGGCGGCCGAAACGTCAATAGGAAAGCGTGACAATAAGAAGAACGGCACTTAATGGTCGATGTAGAAGACTCTGGGATCTCGTTCCAACTGGATACAAGACAGAGGAGCATCGGCCGAATGGACGAATCAGTCGGGACTCGAAGACTGGGTGCTGGTCTTTTAAAGCCTCCGGGGAGGGTTTTGTAAAATGGGACCTGAGTCGATTTGCGACCATTACTAATCAAATAACTCGTTGGTAGCCAGTGCCCGATCATATCAAAAGGCTTGGAGCCCCTTAATTAAATCGATGACGCTTGCAGACCATCGTACGGTCGTATTTGGATTCCGGTGGCTAGAGATAGCCATCCGCAGCATGTTATTTCTTTGCTTTTATACTATATTCTTTCATACATTTTGGCTTAGGCATTGGTAGTTGACGTGTTAAACTGTGGCTCTGAGCTTGAGGCGGCGTAGAGCCAAAAGTCATTGTCTAGCAATCCAACACAGTGGCCAGCTCACGGTGTTTAAGCGCACGATGTAAAATTTGTTTAGTAATCTTTCCGATCAGCGAGCAAACACTTGACCCTCTCTTTTCCCATGAGTACGTATGTACCTGACACCTTACGTGGGACAGCGCTGATTCGAATGTCCACAGCAACAAGCACAGACATCCCTCCCTTTCCCTCGGTGCCGAACCAAATATACCTTCGCTCACAAATCGATCATTTATAAGATTCCCAGGGAGTGCTCAGACAGGCAGGGATTAGTCAGTAACCGTTCGTCGATTTGGAAAGCCTCCGCTTGACATGCATCTCAAAACTGCATTGAGCCTGGGCCATACCTTTTTTCGAATAGTCAGCTCGTATGAATTTTTCACTTCGTGAATGCTGTAAGGTCTCGTTGTGTAAAGTTGACAGGCTTCAATTTTTCGGCATAGTCTTCTTTTCTTCTTTTTTACAAAGCCTCCGTAGATTATGCCCCACTTCGGAGGGTTTGCCATCGCCGTGTGGTGGTTATCATCTTACAAAGCACATGTATGATGCGTGGATTCCAAGGCTTTGCAGACCGAAGATGCGTCCTCCATCAACCATAACCCTTCATGTAAGACTGGTATACATATCCCATAATCCTGTATTCCAGAGAGCTTCTGGTTTATCAGACTATTCATTCAAGTTGTTCCTCATTTCTCTCCGTTCTTTTGTCTTACATCAGGACCCTATAATACCGATATGCCACTCACTTCGCCAGCCAAGAAGGCTGAGGCCGTTCCAGGGGACGACATGCCAGATAACGCAACCAACAAGATTAACGGCACAAATTGACCTGTTCGAAATATTCAAGACGCCTCACTAGTTTCTCAAGAGATGGAATCAATAAATGACAGGGGTGAACAGAGTGGGGAGCATCCCAGAAAGCTAGGCGTCACTTGGCAAAACCTCACCATCACAGGTATCCACAGTGACGCGACATTCAACGAGAACGTCCTCTCCCAGCTCTACCCTTTCCAAAAGAGCACAAAGTCTCGTCCGATAAAGACAATAATCGACAATTCGTCTGGTTGCGTCAAGCCAGGCGAGATGCTGCTCGTCCTCGGGCGACCCGGTGCTGGCTGTACGAGCTTGTTAAACGTGCTTTCCAACAATCGTACCGGCTACGAAGAAGTCAAGGGAGAAGTTTTCTTCGGAAACATGCCCGCCAAGGAAGCCGAGCAGTACCGAGGCCAGATCGTAATGAATACCGAGGATGAAATCTTCTACCCAGCTTTGTCTGTTGAGGATACCATCAACTTTGCTGCCCGTATGAAGGTTCCACGTCACCTCCCACCTGGCATCAAGACACCTGAAGAGTACGTCCAACTTAGAAAGGACTTCTTGCTGCGGCTTGTCGGCATATCCCATACGGCTTCGACGAAGGTGGGAGATGCCTACACTAGGGGTGTCTCTGGAGGAGAAAGAAAACGCGTGTCTATCCTTGAGTGCCTCACTACTCGCGCAAGCGTCTTCTGCTGGGATAACTCCACAAGGGGTCTCGATGCCAGCACAGCTCTCGAATGGATCAGGGAAATGAGGAACATGACTGATCTCCTGGGGCTTACAACAATCATCACGCTCTATCAGGCGGGCAATGGAATTTATGAACAATTCGAGAAAGTGCTCCTTCTCGACGATGGCAAGCAGATATTCTACGGCCTGCAGAAGGAAGCGGTTCCCTTTATGGAAAGCCTCGGTTTCCTAAGAGACCCCGGCTCAAATCGCTCAGACTTCCTGACTGGCGTGACCGTTCCTACCGAGCGCATCATTGCCCCGGGGTCTGAGAAGACATTTCCACGTACCGCCAATGAAATCCGCGCCGCGTACGACCCCTCAGCCATCAAAACCAAGATGATGGATGAATCCCGGCTTTACCCAACAAGTAAAGATGCAGCAGAGAATACAACGCTGTTCAAGGAAATGGTCGCCCGCGAAAGGCATAAGGGGGTGTTCAACAGCTCGCCTGTCACCTCCAGTTTCTTCACCCAAGTCAAGGCTGCTGTCGTTAGGCAGTATCAGATCTTGTGGGGTGACAAGAAAACCCTTATTATGAAGCAGGGTGCTACTGTCATCCAGGCTTTGGTCGGTGGCTCCCTCTTCTACGCAGCTCCAAACAATTCGCTCGGTCTCTTTCTCAAGGGGGGCGCTCTATTCTTCTCGATTCTTTATAACGCCCTTATAGCTCTTTCCGAAGTCACAGATTCCTTCACCGGCAGGCCCATCCTTGCAAAGCACAGATCGTTTGCTCTTTATAGGCCCGCCGCCATCTGTGTTGCGCAAATCGCTGCGGATGCCCCTATTCTTCTTTTCCAGGTAACACACTTTGGTCTTGTCCTATACTTTATGGTCGGTCTCAAGATGTCTGCCGCGGCCTTCTTCACTTACTTGGTTACCAACTTCGTCACCGCCATGTCAATGACGGCGTTATTCCGCCTCATCGGAGCTGCTTTCCCGACATTCGACGCCGCAACCAAGGTTTCAGGCCTGACAATCGTCTCCTTCTTCGTATAAATGGGATATATGATTTTCAAATCGGACATGCATCCGTGGCTCGGCTGGATTTTCTGGATCGATCCCATGGCCTATGGCTTCGAGGCCCTTCTTGGGAACGAATTCCATGGCCAGGACCTCCCATGTGTAGGACCCAACCTTGTCCCGAACGGTCCTGGTTACATCGCTGGTGAGGGAGGACAGTCATGTGCCGGCGTCGCTGGCGCGAGGGTTGGGGCTACAAGCGTCACGGGCGACGAGTATCTCGCTGCCATGTCCTTCAACCACAGCCAAGTCTGGCGCAATGTCGGCATCATTTGCGCGTGGTGGGTTTTTTACATCGCACTTACTATCTTCTTCACGTCGAGGTGGAAGCTTCTCGGAGAAGGTGGCCGCAGTCTTTTGATTCCCCGAGAGGATCAGAAGAAGTCTCGGCATATTTTGGGGCATCGAGACGAGGAGTCCAGAGATGTTGAGAAATCTCCTGATAACTCACTACCCACCAGTTCTGATAACGAGTCCAGCCTTGACCTCATCCGTAACAAGAGCGTATTCACATGGAGAAACTTAACCTACACCGTCAAGACCCCAGATGGCGACCGTGTTCTTTTGAATAACGTACAGGGATACGTAAAACCTGGCATGCTTGGGGCACTCATGGGTTCTTCTGGCGCTGGCAAGACGACGCTCCTCGACGTCCTCGCCCAGAGGAAAACTGAAGGCACGATCCACGGATCCATATTGGTTGATGGCCATCCACTTCCAATCTCATTCCAACGCTCAGCAGGTTACGTCGAGCAGCTGGATGTGCACGAACCATTGGCTACTGTTCGAGAAGCTCTCGAATTCTCTGCCCTCTTACGTCAGTCTCGAAACACGCCAGACGCTGAGAAACTCCGATATGTGGATACAATAATAGACCTTCTGGAGCTGAACGACCTGGAACACACCCTCGTAGGCCGACCTGGTGCTGGGCTATCTATAGAGCAGCGAAAACGGCTTACAATCGGTGTCGAGCTGGTGGCTAAGCCAAACATTTTGATTTTCCTTGACGAACCTACCTCGGGGCTTGATGGGCAAGCTGCCTACAACACCATCCGCTTTCTTCGAAAGCTGGCTTCGGTTGGACAGGCAATCTTTGTCACCATACACCAACCTTCAGCGCAGCTGTTCTCCCAATTCGATAGTCTATTGTTGCTTGCGAAGGGTGGGAATACCACCTACTTTGGAGACATCGGTGAGAGCGCGAAAACAGTCAATGATTACTTTGCTCGCTACGGAGAGCCTTGTCCGCCTGAAGCGAACCCGGCTGAGCATATCATCGAGGTAGTCTCGGGAGCCGGAAGGCAATCCCAGCGAGATTGGAACAAAATTTGGCTAGAATCCCCTGAACATGCACGACTCATCCAGGATCTTGACGAAATCATCGAACAGGGCGCCAGTCGACAACCAGAGGCTCTTGACGACGGGCTGGAATTCGCGGCGTCTATGTGGACTCAAATCAGGCTCGTCACGCACCGCATGAACGTCTCCCTCTTCCGGAATACGGAATACCTTAACAACAAATTCGCCCTGCACATTTCTCTCGCTCTGTTAAACGGGTTCTCATTCTGGATGATTGAAGACCGGTTGACGGACCTGCAGTCAAACTTGTTCAGTGTGTTCAATCTCATCTTCGTGGCGCCGGGCGTCATTTCGCAGCTCCAGCCGCTTTTTATTGACCGTCGCGATATTTACGAAGCCCGCGAGAAGAAGAGCAAGATGTATCACTGGGCACCCTTTGTGACGGGACTCATCGTCTCCGAGTTTCCTTACTTGATCGTCTGCGCGCTGTTGTATTACGCCTGCTGGTACTTTACATGCGGTTTTCCAACCTCATCCGAGCACGCTGGTAGTGTGTTATTCGTCGTAGTAAGGCTCTCTGTTATCTTCAAATCCATCTCGCCGAGATTGGTCCCTCTTCCAGTCATAATACTGATGACGCTTTAGTTAATGTACGAATGTCTGTACACCGGCATCGGACAGATGATCGCCGCTTATACTCCTAACGCTGTATTTGCGTCTTTAGTCAACCCATTGGTAATTACAACCTTGGTTTCTTTCTGCGGCGTCATGGTCCCGTACAGTCAGATTCAGAACTTCTGGAAATACTGGTGAGCATTCATCAACATGGAATCAGGCTCAACGGCTCCTAACAATCGTGCTTCACAGGATATACTACCTTGACCCCTTCAACTACCTCATGAGTTCTCTACTCATCTTCACAACGTGGGATAAGGCCGTGGACTGCGGCGATGGAGAGCTCGCAGTTTTTAACCCCGGTCTCAACCAGACCTGCGGTGACTACCTTCTCAATTATCAGCTAGGTATGGGGCGCGGCACAAATCTCCTGAACCCGGACGCCACGGCCGATTGCCGCGTGTGCCAATACACCCATGGCGGTGATTTCCTCCGCACCCTCAACCTAAATGAGGAGTCATATGGGTGGAGGAACGCGGGCATTGTCGTAGCCTTTGTGTTTGGGTGCTATGGGATGGTCTATCTCATGATGAAACTTCGGACCAAAGCGACGAAGAAGGCTGAGGCTTGAAGTCGTTTTACGGCAACTCGGTAGGCCAAATATCATGTTTTCATTTTACGTTATGAGGCGTCAAGGGCTTCAGGGTCTGACCACTAACCTCCCGAAGGGTATATGGCGTAGATGTTTGGTAGCTAATAATCTTGTAAACCTTCTGTTAGGAAAGGAAAGTTATCTTAGACTTGCAAGTAAAATTTGCTCCGGGGATCACCCCTGTGTAATTTTTTCTTCAAGGCGACGGTCTCTGTTTTAATTAGTGATTAAAAAGCATGCTCTTTTCTTATTCAGTATAGCATTTGGCTTGAGATATACTAAAGACCACGCTATATAGCTAGATCTATCTACCTCATGAAGCCACTGTCTTCTTCCACCTCAATATCAGTTGCTAATTGTGTACCGTATTGAATATTTACCTGTTAAATAGATTCAGATGAAGAAACAGCTTTTTTACTGAGAACAGAAGCGACTATGACATGTTCCTCCTCGAACCTTGCCTTTGCCCGCTCTCGGGACCCTCGTCCAGTATGGATTGGACCTCGAAACCCTGGTTGACTTCACTTACCCCTTCTGAGTCTCCTTCAGTAAGAATTACCCAACGCCTTTCCTGAATAGTGGCGCCCAATGTAGGAACTCATCAGCGCAGCTACGAACATCTACTTGGATTATTAGAGCCAATATCCCACCTAAGCGGCTTGGCATCTGACGGTGACGTGTTTGAACCTTGGTGCGGCTGCCAAACACTTCCATGGTGCTTGAAGAACCTTGGTATTGGTGTCCAAGAAAATCAAGCTGCGCCCTTTCCATAGACTTGCTGATGGTAAGGTACCTTACGTATTCGGCCGGAATGCTCGAGTCGTGAGAAAGCACACCCCGAGTGTCCAACACTCTACATCAATCAGGCTAGTAAGGAAGGCTCAATCATGAAATTCAGTGTCTTCTTCTCCTCGGGCTCTAGACACCGAGCCTGATTGTAACGCGGGATGTCGTTTATCTTGTGGATATCGATCTTCTGGGTATCGATATCCTGTTCCCGACGATGGCTCACCATGGCCATCCAAACCCCGGGTGTCATGGTCTTGGGTGGTGGAGGATATACTGGGCTAGATTGTGGGTATCAACAACTGTCTACGAGGTTAAATTACGGCACTCGTCGGGATGCACTCAGACCACAGTCTGGTCGATGTGGAATGGGTGGCGAATGCGGCTGCGCCAACCGCCTGGCACTCAAGTTTCCTCGGATAGTTTGTAAATCGTGCGATGTCGTTACGCGCTGCGTATGGTTCTTACGCCCGCCGTCTTCATACTCGTCTTCGTAGCTCCGGCCAGGCCTGGGACACGCATGCCAACCCCGGGTTACCCCTTCTGTTTGAAGTAAAACTCAACAAAAGGTGGGAAATAAATCCAACATGTGTGTGATTTTATCTGATGTATGGTATAAAAAAAGGAGATCTGAGTACTAATGCCATGTTGTGGGTTGCAGTTGAAGTGATCGAGAATTGGCTTGTAGACCAGGTAGATGTGGATCCTCTCCGGACTCGGGACTATCATACAAAGACAATCATTCAGGTGCTGCCAGATACCGTTACTTGACTTTTCAAAAGCAGGAAGTACGTTTATTGGACGGCAGAAATCGATTTTCGGTCTATCTGGTTGCATGAAATTCGTAGGTGCGCCCGATCTCGAAGCACAATCCGCAGCACACTGCTAAATAAAAGTAGAGTTATTCAATGGAATTGAGTGCCCATTGACTGTCAGAATATCGCCCTATTCTACGCGTCAGGCCGACACATTGTACCGGTACTGATTCATGCATAATAGCAACAGCGACCTTGCTGAAGAACATCTTGAGGACCGAGGTGACGTCTTTTACACGCCCTAGGTGAACACAAGACCAAACTGATGGTCCGAGGAACTGTCGAGAGCTACATATTGAAGATCAACAATGACGCTATGGCAAAAAGACCCCTGATTCTGCCTGCAGTTCTTTTTCTCGGAGTGAACTTCATATTGGCAACGAAGTCTGGCGCAAGACTTGCAGAGAAGAGAGTGAAAGCGGCAGACAATTTTGAAGTAAAACCCACTTTTGTCAGTGATTAATGGCTATCCGCACTGTAAATCAATGGCTCATCAAAAGCTTTTAGCAACCATTGTTGAATGTCTCGGTTAGGAAAGCGTCCCTGGTCTGATTGTTAAGGGTTGGAGGTTAAACAGGTCCTCATCTGAGAATCTATGGTAAAATGGTATAAGGATCTCTAAACTGAGTATCTATGTATGTGTTGCATCTTCCAGCACCGTATGTCGACAAAAAGAAAACCTAGAGTTACAACCACAACAAAACCGCATCATTCTGTGTCTAGTCCACTCCTCGATGAGAGGCAGCTGCATTTCCCCATCTTGTTCTTCCATCATACTTAAAATAGGGCCTTAACAGGCGGAAGGTGCATGATGCCTGTTTCATGGACATCATGGCCCTCAGGACCCAGGTAACGACCTGTTTGGAAGCTAGTGCCTGTTAGCCTGACTTCCATTCGATATCGCTGCCGCATGACAGAATCAATGTCAGAACCGACTTACCTCCAGTATAGATTACCCTGGGCCACTGCCCTGCAAATCTCCACAAACTTCATGACCTTATAGTCGATCTTCTCGCCATACGACGGAAGCTCGGCCAGAGCGAGATACCACCTGCGGTAGCAGTCGTTGACCATGTCACCGATCTTGTCGACCGCCTGCTGGATGCTCAGCGAGTCTCTTTCCATCAGTAGCGAGATCAGATTGTGGTCGACGCCCAACTCGAGGTCCTTGCGGTAAGACAAAACGTCATTTACCCTCAAAGGAGGTGAAATGTTAGTACACACATTCTGATAAACAGAGCAGAGCTTTCCAGTGTTCTTACAATGTAACCAAGTCAGCCGAGATTTTCATGCATTCCTGCAAGCTTGGGTGGTCGTAAACATGCTGCGGCAGCCTAACGTCTGCGCCGTACTCGGCCAGGTTGATGGCCGGGTACACACCAATCGTGCCTCTCCGCAGGTCCATGTACGCATCGACATCCCGCACGAAGTTCTGTCCGCTGACTTGCTGGTCGACCTGAACGAGAAGCTGTTCAAAGTAGCGCTTGTGCTGATCTATCCATCGTTGTTGCATTTCTGGTGTAAATGGTCAGCATCATACAGACTTGTTCGTCCAGCCGTCTCATTGAGTTGCGTGAGCAAGAGGTTCATCTTCAGAAAGAAGAGGAGTGGAATGGTAATAGGAAAGGAAAAAAAAGAGTCGCTAAGCGGATGTAAAACGAACCTGGACTAGAAGCGGATCTCAACCGCTCCCAACACTGCTGAAAAACGTATCGAATGGGATTCGACTCGGCAGTATACAATGGGGCATCGCCGCCCATAATTGCAACAGTCTGCCTCACCTCCTCCGCAGCGGCGGCGGGGTCCTCCTTTAGGTGCCCTTCGTCGAATTCTATATTCGAACGTACAACGTTAGCAATTTTTCGGGCATGAGTTTTCTGGTTGTCAAGAGAAACGCACGATCGTCAAAGAGGAACACCTGTGCGCGAAGTAACGGGTTAGCTTGGATGATCCGGATTGGTTCAAAGGGAAAAGGGAGAGCAAACCCAGTGATTCCAGTCCAACATCATGACCAGCCGGTCTTCGGATGCATCCGGTGCCCAGATAGAGGCTAGGAAGCACAAGTCGACTTTGGCATTCCTTGCTGCCGTTACCTTGTCAAAGTTCATGACTCTGCATGGCGTGATAAGACAGTACATCAGCTTGTGTTCTCTTGCAAGTGGCTGCAGATCATGAAGCTTCTTGATCATAGCTCCCTGTCGTTCTTCACTTACCTCGCAATCCATCGATCTCCCCTGGCCTTGGCTGCAAAGTAGTTTGGATTGACGACAGGTTTTGTGGCCATGATGGAACCGAAGAGGTCCGGGATACGAACGAACGGTGGGCGTTTGGCATCGTGCTGCAGCGCTAATCCCTGATTGTCTAGCTTCTCTGGCGGTGTTGTGTAGCTGGTATCGTAGCCGGAATAAGTGCTGTTGCTGCTAACATCACTTGACGCCGTGTCGGCGTTGTGTAGCTCAAGTGCAGGTGCTAATGTCGCCATCTTTGATGTTGCAAAATCTAATCTGATCTGATAGAGCTCACACGTAACGGATAGTCGTGCTATATTTCACCATAACAAAGACTGCACATGAACTTGAGACAATTAGTTCTTAAACGGGAGCAGCCGTGTAACTCATCCCAGGCAACAAAATGTCTCCATATATGTTACCTAGAGTAGTAAATGCCGACTACACGCCCAAAACGGGCCTCTCCGTGGCAAATACCCACCCGCCCCACGTAAGCCCACCCTGGAAATACACCCCGGACGCGCCCAATCAAGACGAAATCAGGAACAACCTGCAGGTCGATGCGACGGAGACAACGAACTTGGCACTTTTTCTCGGGCGAGACTCCGTGCTTGTTGATTTCGGACCAGAGTGGCCATGTTCTGTATACCTTGGCGTCTGATTGAGACTTCGGAAACCCCTCTCCAAGTATGCCGAGTGCCCGGGTCTTCATTGAAGGGGCCATCTAAGTAGCTCAGAATTTTCTATTATACTCCTCCAATGAACTTCCGGCTTATGGTCATTCTTCCCAGAGTTCTCTTCATCTCGTGCGATTATCTGACGTCTGAATCCACTGCAAGTCCGCGGCACAACTCCTACGATGGGTCTCCTTTCTGATGTCGTTAACGTCGTTAACGCCTACCTACCTCAAACTCCCCTAGCATGGGTCGCCTTTGCACTCGGAGCCTTTACTCTCTACTCTGTCCAGTTGGTCGTGAGGCGACTTTACTTCCATCCCCTAGCCAAGATTCCTGGTCCCTTCCTAGCGCGGACGACATATTGGTATGAATTCTACCAAGATATCATCCTGGGTGGGATGTATGTCAAGAACTACGCCGCACTCCACGAAAAATATGGTTGGTGCTCTTGAAGCTCATGTCTTCGCCCCAAGACATCCATGGCTTGCGTGAAATACCAATACTGATTCCGTCTCAACAGGACCTGTCATCAGAGCCAGTCCAGACCGCGTTCACGTCAGTGACCCTGACTTCTTCCACGAGTAGGTTTCCCGCCAATTGATTAATGAATCTCTTGCTGACCTGCATCGCAGGGTCTACTCTTCTGGCTCCAAGTACATGAAGGATCCTGCCTTTTTCCAGTCCTCTGGAGGTATTCCTGAGGCGCTTCCCGCGATCGTCGATGTGGAGTACCACAGGCGCCGGAGAAAGCTCATCAACGACTTATTTTCTGCCAAGTCCATGGAGGCGCTTTCTCATCTCGTCCTAAAGGTTGTCCAGAACGCACTTCGAAAGGCCCATGAACATCACGACGAGAACAAGGTTCTGGACATTCAGCGTCTCTACACCGGTATTACGATCGACACCATCATGCAAGTCCTGTGTGACCGCACACTCAACTTCATCGACGCCAAGGAGGAAGAGCCGCCATTCCTTGCCACTCTGCGCACATTTTCCGAGAATTTCTTCCTCTTGAAGCACTTCCCCGTTCTTATTTGGATGGCATTGAACATCCCCAAGAGCATTGCTGCAAAGCTGATCCCCGGCGAGTTTGAGTTTCGCGCCAACATCAACCAGTGGATCCGTGATCGCGCCTTGGAACATGAGCTCGGTGTCGAGAAGGCCCAGGATGGTCGCAAGACTGTCATTGACCTTCTTCTGCGCCCCGAGGATGGCGGAAGACCCCTGACTCACCAGGCCGTTGAGGATGAGACCTACTCGTTCGCCTTTGCCGGAACACATACCACCAGCCACACCATGAGCATGGGCACCTACTATCTGCTGAGCAACCCGGCTAAGCTTCAGAAGCTCCGTGACGAGCTCAAAACGGTCCCTAAGAACGACCAGGGTCTGTACGAGTACAAGACTGTTCGGGCTCTTCCATACTTGAACGCCTGTATCAAAGAGTCTCTCCGCATGTCTTCGCCTGTACCAGGTATCCTTCCTCGTCTTGTACCTGATGGCGGCATGACCTGGAAGGGCCACTACCTTCCCTCAGGAACCTCGGTTTCCAGTTCCATTCACTGCGTTCATAATAACCCCGATATTTTCCCCAACCCCGACCAGTTCATCCCTGAGCGATGGTTGGCCAACGAAAACCTAGAGCACTACCTCGTTGTCTTTGGCAAGGGCTCCCGTGCTTGCATTGGTCTCAAGTAAGATTCACCCTACTGTCATTCTGCTCCATGTTGGAGCTGCCTTTGATGCATTTGCTAACCAGCTACCCTCTACAGCGTCGCTTGGATGGAGACGTACCTCACCTTCTCTAACTTCTTCACCTCGCTGGACATGAGCCTGTTCGAGACCAACGAGCAGACTACGGACTGGACTGACTGCGGAAATGCCATGATCAAGAAGCACGTCATGGTAAAGGTTAACTCTTTTGCGTCGTAGTAGATAGTGGATCATGGACACACAGACACACGGGATATAAAGAGTATACTTTGAGATCGAGAAAGAGTAGATTTGCTTTGTTTTATCCAGAGCAGCCTCTCATCTTCAGCGAGTTTGAGGCGAACGCAATGATCATACTGTTTGAAACACGACAAGCTACCATTTGTCATTTCTTATCTCGGAGTCACCAGAATGCTCTCGGCTTTCATGAATGCTGAAGTGGGGTGAGGTGATCAATTAGTCGGTTATTTTTCGTTCCTTTCGGTTATTGCGTTTTGCGATTAGATAACCAGCTCTTATCGAGCCATAGACTAAATAAAACGTGACGCGCGAGCTTCACTTGATCAATTAACAACCAAACATGTTTCTATCGAACTACACAGAGCCTTTTGTGACAATTGACAGCTCTGATCGTGATAACGCAGGGACTTTTTACAGCCAATACCTTGCTCCGCTGATCAAGACGGATGTGACCAAGACTTTGTCTCCATTGAGATCAGCCTGATCAGCCCTTGAGTAAGAAAATCCTGCGTCGCTTTGGGGGTTGCTGTGCGTATGTGTATAAGCACCGTACCACACCTCACCGCAAGAGTCCTGATCACCCTGCACGCTTTCTTTACTACTGCACATCACCCACTAGGCTTTTCCTCGATTCTTCTATAGTCTTCACAGCCGCTGACTGGCTCACATACAACCACACATCTTGCGCCTTCTCGCTTCAACCTCGAATGCTCAACAGATATAAGTTGCAGAGCAACCTAGCTGTCCGTTTGGAGACGCATTTGTATGATTGCGCTGATTTACGTGGAGCTGGAAAATGATAATCTCGCATTAATCGACGTTGAGACGAGCCCACGCAGAAGATGTTTGAGTCTGCTGCTATCAGGAAGCAAGATCACATTGTACTGTTCTCGCCAAAACGGTTCTTTTGGGTCAGATTGCCCTCGAAGGGATGAATACTTTTTAAGTATATACAGATCTACTGCATGCCCCAAGAACTACCTTGATCAAGCAATTGACTTTATCTCATAGCTCTCATGCGGCTGGTACCAACAACGATGGCCCGTCACCAGAGCTGTGCAGGTTATTCGCGCTGGTGATAGCTCTGTTGTATGTGCCGACCAGCTCAGGGAACACTTTAGCGGCGCGTTCAGGGAAGCTGAGCAAAAACGCCCGCCATTTGGACCTGCAATCCTCACACAACTCGACGCCGCCAAATTGGTATTCGCCGTCGGCTCCATACGACACTTGATACCTACAGCTATCGCAGTGGCCGTCACCGCCCGCCTCGAGAAACTCGGCAAGCCCAGGAATCAAAAGCTTCTCACTGTCTCTGACAATGGCCTCGTACCTCTCGAGGCTAGCCTTCTCCCTCTCGTTGGCATGCATGAGGCTGGCATCGATGCGGTTCCATAGCTTGAAGTGATTCCGTGTCTGGTTGACAACCTCGGTGTCTTCCACACGCCCAATTGTCAGTCCTTCCTCGACAAACCGGTATCGCCGCATCATCAAATGCAGCGGCCCGCCAAAGTACCGAAGAAAACTCGTCACGCACGCCGTCTCAGGACGCGTGCACCACGCAGCATCCAGGGCCCACAGCAGCTCGCGACATTGCCTGTAGGCAGCAAGACGAAGGTCCGCAGGCATGTACGCAAAGGTGCTGTTGGTCTCGCCCTCGCTGCGGTGCTTGAAAAAGGACACGGCATCGTACATGGTGTCTCCCATCTCAGCTAGCAAGTCAAACTGCTCCTCGGTGAACCACACGTCGTCGAGGTCATTGCACGCGAGCGCTGTGGCGATGGTAAAGCGGCACAGAGCGTCGGTATCACGCAGACGGAAAAAGCGTGTCGGCGAGTACGCCAGCACATTCACGTAACGTCGGAAAAACTCGCCGGTGCGCCGGCTGCTAGACTTGTCGCCCGACACGAGTAAGAACGTCTTATACTCCCGCGCCATCGCAGTGTGGCCTGGCGTGCCTTTGAACAAGTCCGCAAGAACCCCATCTAGACTGTAGTTGAGAACACTGTCGCCCAAAGTGACGTCAAGCTGCAAACAAAACGGGTTCAGCCTCTTGCTTACACGGTCCATCTTGGAAAGGTTTGGCTCACCAGGTCACCTTTGAACTCGGCTATAATGCCCATCACCACGATCCTCATGAAAGCGACATAACGTTTCCAATTGGTGTAGTTTGGGATCACAGTTCGCGTGTATTCCCAAGCTGTAGCGAGGATTTCGCCCTTGACGTGCTCCGGCAGGGGAATACCGTCGAGATCGTGGGCAATGTCAGGCGGGAAATACCATGTATCGCGCTCACGAGGTGCGCGCTCAGGTGTCTTTGACATTTTGGCAGGGTTTTTGGCTTGTATTGAATGAAATGTTGGCATGAAAGAGTAAGGTGAGAAGGCAAGGAGTAGTCCGATGAAGTTCAGTGACAAGAATAATGTACATTTAAGACAAACTAATTACAAAAGTCGTCCCCGTGGGGTTGCAAGCCATTGGCAAAGTTGCCGACATACTGAATCGTAGTGATTACAAACAAGTTAATGCTGTAAAAAGATAAAACATTCACAGAGGTGGCGATACAGAAGGAAATGCTGCGAGACCATCCCTGCAAAGACGAAAGCAGCGAAGACGGAGTGACCATATGTGGTATTCTCCGTTTAATTATGTGTACAGGCCCACACTTGGCAGTGAACAATGCCATATACCCATCCCTCATTAGGGTATACGTCGGATCCCGAAGTCCTACAAACTGAGTTCACACTAGTGACGGCCTTAATGACATTAGAATCACTGAGTAAAAGCCGCTGAGGTAACCGATTGGGGCTCCTAACATCGTTATGTGGAACTGTCTTGGTAATTGGGTCGTGACGAGTCAGTTCCTCACACTCACCCAAGCCAACAACGCCCATTATATAAATGAACTACTCAAGAAGGTGGGCTCAGCGGCAAAATCCGATCCTGTATCTGGTTCATTAGGGCGAATCTCACTGCAAACCATTTTCCCTCTTCGTTTTTGGATCACATGTCGTCGTTTTTTGTTGCTTCGAGCTATACCAGCCTTCTCGGAGCCGGGGCTGGCATATGGGTGTTATGTTACCTTCTCAGCGCCCTTTACTCCTGGAATCGCTTGGGCGCCGTCCCGGCAGCCTCATGGACTGCCCACTTCTCCTATCTCTGGTTGGCCAAAACCACCTATTCGGGCAGACAATATTGGGTTCATCGTAGCCTACACAAGAGCAAAGGATCTTTGATCCGCGTTGGCCCCAATGAGGTCGTGACCAACGACCCGAAGCTGGTCAGGAAGATATCTGGCACTGATGAAAGATGGGCTCGTGATCCTTTCTATATCACGGGAAAATTCAACCCGTACCACGACAATATGTTCAGCATACTGAACCCCAGAGAACACCAGATGGCTAAATCACGGAGGCTTGCTGCTTACAGCGGCCGGGAAACACCTGATCTTGAAATTGGCATGGACGGTTTGGTCAAAACATTGATTCACATGATCGAAGCCAGATACACCAGCCCCATCAAGGACTCCCAGGGACCACCTCTGCTAGATCTTGGAAGAACAAGCTGCTACTTCACACTTGATGTCATTACAAGGCTTGCCTTTGGCAAGGAATTCGGATACCTTGATTCTGAGAATGATCATTTCGGGTTTCTGGGCAGCCTCCATGATCTTTGGCCTCAGATGTCGACTTGTGCAGATGTTCCAATTTTGCGCAAATTCTTATTCTCATCCTTCTTTTTGAAATTAATGGGACCCAAAACGACGGACAAGGTTGGTTTTGGAGCCTTAATGGGGTAAGTCTTGACCGGGATTTCCCCTCCCCCACCACAAACCTCGAATTGCGGATGGTTGCTAATGTCTTTCTGACGCAGCGTTGCCAACCATTACGTTGGAAAACGATTCGCGTCAAACGAGAAGCCGCAACAAGATATGCTTGTAGGTTTGCTTCATAACCAATCAGGCTTGGAGTTGAGGACGCTGACAATGCGCAAGGGTTCAATGATTAAACATGGACTGAATCAAGTCGAATGCGAGACCGAAGGGCTTTTCATGATCATTGCGGGAACCGAGAGTACAGCCTCAGCCATCCGCTCTGCTCTTGTACACACTATGACAAGCCCTCTTGTATACCAGAAACTCAAAGCCGAGATTCACACGGCCATACGCGAGGGGAAGGTGTCTAGCCCCATTACCTTCCAAGAGGCCAAGGCATTGCCATATCTTCAGGTAAGAGCTCCTTCTTTTTGATTTTCACATGCTACTCAACCATGCTCATGCTTCCTTTTCTTCAGGCTGTCATATATGAAAGCATCCGTATGCGCCCGCCCTTGATCGGCTACTTCCCGAAAGTGGTACCTGCGGGAGGCGAAAACATACTGGGTTACTATCTTCCCGCTGGTACCGCAATTGGCACCAATATGTCTGCGATCCTTGCCTCGACCGATCTTTTTGGCCCGGACGCTGATGTGTTCCGCCCTGAACGCTTTACTGAGCTTGAAGAGGATTCTTGCAAGCAGATGAAGCGGGACGTAGAGTTGGCGTTTGGTAGTGGGCAGTGGATGTGTATGGGCAAAACGATAGCGTTTATGGAAATCAACAAAAGCGTCTTTGAGGTGAGTAGCTGTCAATCGCGTGTCTCGTCCAGAGAGAGTATGATATCCTAACTACAACTTGGACCAGATATTCCGCGCTTTCGACATGCAGCTCGTCCAGCCTTTTGCCCCCAGCACCATTCTCACATATGGGACGTTTCTTGAGTCTAAACTGATGGTCAAAGTCTCAAAGAGCGATATTTCTTGAAGCACGTGGGTCGATAAGATCAGGCCCAAAGTGTAGTAAATCTTAAGTGCATCGTACAGTCTACTTGGCCGGCTTCTAGAAGGAGTTTAAGAATAAGATCAAAGAACAGTTGCAATATGTTGTGAAGAATGTGATTTTCCCATTCACCTGATCTGTCCGATCTACTCCGGCTGAACCAACTTTTGCCAAAGCCGGAAGCAACTCGTGCTGATGCCCCTTTTTAACAACAAAACTGGCTTGTCCGAGTGTTTTATGGGATAGAAACTCTCGAAAGTGAAATTAATTGGTCTATTCTACCCCTAGCAAAACTATGTCCAGCTGCAGATAATGAGACAGTGCCAACCACTTATGATGTCTCCTGAAATCTAGATTATAAGCTACGAAGAAGAATCAGGAGATTGAGGCTTGTGCCACCGGACAAACAATCCCGGTTTCCACCACAGAACGTGCACAGTGCTCTGCTCTAAGAAGTTGACATCTTTGTTAACGAGCTCCATGTCGTATGACCAGAGAAGCTTTGCCAACACAAGGTTGAGCTCCATCAAGGCAAAGCTACAAGCAAAATCGTAAGTGACTGGCCGTTTGAAAGCTCAGGGACAACCCGGGGAGTGATATGACTTACTTTCGTCCCAAGCAGTCTCGGGGACCAAGAAGGAAGGGGCGACTGGCATCTTTATTGTCTTTGGAGTCGGGATCCAACCAGCGCTCCGGCTTGAACTCCCAGGGGTCCGAAAAATATTTCGGGTTATGGGTAATGGACCAGGGGCTGACGTTGATCTCGGTCTGTGAATCAAAGGAAACCAATTAGCGATCCCAATGAAACGGTACATATCAAGGCAACAAAACTTACTCCTTCGGGAATGTATTTGCCATGAAGCGAAAAGCCGGGTGAGACTCTCGACGCACCATTGGAGGCAGGAGGGAACAGTCTAAGGCCCTCGTTGATGACGGCCTGTAAGTACGGTAGTTGCTGTGCCTTGACTGCATTGATGTCCTTGTAGGTCTTGAACGCAGCACGGATCTCCTTGGTCAGTCGCTCAAGCTTGTCCGGGTTTTGAGATAGGAAGCACGTCAGGCCGGACAAAGTAGTTGCCACTGTCTCCCCGCCGGCGATCCTGCAAGAGAGGACAATGCTCAGTCAACGATTCTCAAAATAACAATTGGAGAAATGGTCAACACATACGTAAGGGTTGAAACATGCGCGGTCATCTCCTCCTTTGAGACTTCTCCGGCGCGAACTTTGTCGACTAGCAGACTCACGAAATCGTTGCGTGACTCCTGGGTTCCGAGGCGCCTAGAGAAGTCTGTTTAGTAACACCCAAACTTATAGGCCGTATCTTTGACTTACTTCTCAACCTGTTGCCGACTGTAATTCGAGTTCTGATTACTGGTGAGAACCGAGGCGGGGACAAGAAGTCCAGCAAGCTTGGCCAGCCAGCCGATGCGCCGCAGATTGTCAAACAAGGTTATCACATAGAGATGCTCGAGGACAATATCGGCCCAGAAGTGCGGGACACCTATAGTTGGACTGAGTCAGTGTTTGCTCCTATCCAAGCATGATATAATGCTTGGAGACTTACCTGTGTCCAGGCTGTGGAAACTCTCTCCGAAGGCCATCTCGCCCAAAATATCAAACGAGTTCATTTCATACCACTTGGTCATGTTTAATCCCTTGGTGTCGGGACCAGCTTTCTCTCCCAAAATGTTGACAAACTTGTCAATAGTTCCGGAGATAATTTCTTCTTGCTCAAGCAGTCCACGTTGGGAGAAGGCTGGATTCAACATCTTCCGCATGGCAGAATGTTTCTTTGGATCGCGCTCGCTGCCGACACATTTGCTGCTAAAACCGGCGGCAAAAACTTCATAAAACGGTCCCTTTCGTGCAATCTGCCTACCCCCCGTGGGGTGACCGTAGATGGCTTTCCAAGACTCTACGCTGGCGAACGAGAGCTCGTTTGGCGCGATACGTACAATATCGCCTAAGAATCATGTTAACGGCCATACCTAGCGTACGCCATGATTTTGACGGAACAACATACCATATTTCTTGTGAGCGTCTGCGATCGCAGTGTGGATCCTACCCCGAGAACTGTGGACGAAACGGAAAATCTGCGGCACAGGAGTCCTCGATGAGAACCCGAATGGTAGTCTGCTGTTTCTTTCAAAGGACTTACGAGAGAGCAACGACCAAAGAACGGCCCTGGGAAACGAGCAAGAGGATGAAACCACAGATTGTAGCTCCATACGGCAACAAATCTAAACAGGATCTGTATTGGAGAGTTCCAAGATTAGCCAACGGTTCCCAATGCGCAATTTTGAGCAGCGAAAGGTAGGACATACAATGGTCACAAGACAGCTGGTCACAACTTGCCAGTTCCATGTCTCTGGCGTAGTGTAGGCTCCGAGCAGACGGTCGACGGCAGGCCAACCGGCTTTGGGCTCCGAATCGCTGCCCGTAACGTTATGCTCGACGATGTTCATTTTGTCTCCCATTCATAGTATCTGAGATGGCTTCAACTCAATGGATTCGAGATGTTAGGTAAATAGAGAGCTCCTGTCTGATTGCGCGTTGGTGTTAACCCCTTCCAAACCACGTAAGCAAGGCTAGGCTTAGCCAAGCAATCAAGAGAGCTCCCAACACTGATAAGGATACACCATTAAGTGCTAAACCTAGCTGGTAGTATAGCACTCTCCATTTGCGGTGGTCATGGGAGCCTAAAGTGCCGCGAGACCCACCCAAAGTTCCACCGGGGTGTTCCTGAATAGGCTATTCCCGTTCGCCAGAGCCCAGAGAGGCAACCAGTGGATCACCTATTCGCATGGGCTCTGTACACTGATTTCGATTCGGTTTCCTCGGCTTTGCCTCAATTGAATTCGTGCCTCGCAATCGTAGATACAGATTTCCCATACATTTTCTCGCGAGTCAACACATTTCAGCTCTCGGATGCAGCGGGAAATCGCGACTGAAATTGCCTCATGTTTACGCCCGCCTTATCGAGAGCTTACACTGCATTGTCTCGTTCTGGGGTTTGCAGCACATGTGATGTTCTTTCTTCTTAGTCACAGCAGGAGGCTGTAGTATAAACGAAAAGGGTAGAGTTTTTTTTTAATTTATATATATATATATATATATTTCTTTTGTATATTTCATTGAATATATCATCCTTTTGCAAGCTTAAACGTGAAATTGAAAGTCACACCGGCCACCAAGTTTTCAATCGCGGCCTGATACTTGCTCAACATACAATGATTAAATCTTGGAGATTATCTCGAATCAGCACCCTGCCTCATGACATGGTAGCCGTGGCACGGATAGCTTGATTACTGCCCGAACCTATCTACTTGGGTTTGCAAGAATATGGAGTCAGCAGGGTTTGCACAACGGACGGATCCGAGCAACTTTCAACGCATTATAAAGTCACAAGTACTGGGATGACACAAATAGCACTGAAGCAACATTGATCGCCTGTTTCTCATCAATCTAAGCGTTCGTTACTAGCCAGCACATGATTTGCACGTTTCTTTTCCGTTAGAAAGACTTTTTCAGGAAGTCGCCGCTCTTGTTAATCGAGCCATCGTCGACTGAGAAACTCAGGTCCTTGATCTCGAGCAGTGCCTTATCCACCTCTTCACACTCGGCCTTGATCACTGTCCAGGCTGGTGCGCCAGTGGGGAATCGAAGGGGAATGGTTTGCTTCCGAGCGACAACCTCGTACATGGCAGCGGCAACATTCTCGCTCGGAGCCCAGGTGGCCTGCATATCCGGGCTCTTCACGTAGCCTTCAAGCAGCCGGGTAGGTGTGTCTGGTGCAGTGTAGGCAGGGTGGGGAGAGAACCACGACATACTGTCGCCGGCGAAATTGGTCTTTGTGCCACCGGGCTCAATAATGCAGAAGTGGACTTTCGGGGGAACAATGGTCAGTCTCGGGTATGGGGAAGAGGTTTGCGCTGCGCAGGAGTGGACGGGAATGTGAGACTTACTGTTCCATTCAGCCCGCACTTCCTTGCTCAAAGACTCGGTGTAGCCCTCGACAGCAAACTTGGAAGCGTGGTAGAATGCACTGCCGGGGAATCCAGCGAAACCACCAATGGACGTGACGTTCAGCACCAC
Organism: Colletotrichum incanum; assembly: GCA_001625285.1. NCBI lineage: Eukaryota > Fungi > Ascomycota > Sordariomycetes > Glomerellales > Glomerellaceae > Colletotrichum > Colletotrichum incanum. Next base: position 35,113 of record LFIW01001390.1, read on the forward strand.
ACCGCCAATCTGGCCTGACTTGGGGTTCTCGTCACGAAAGACGCGTACTGCGTGCGCAGATACCTGGGCGGTACCCCAAAAGTTGGTCTCGACGATCTTGCGAGCTTGGTCCATGTCCTCAGGGTTGGTCACGAATGACTCTGTGTCACCCATCAGACCATAGCCTGCGTTGTTGACAACAACATCGATGCGGCCAAACTTGGCGACCGCGGAGTCGAATGCAGCCTTGATGGAATCCGCGCTAGTGACATCCAGACTCGTCAAGTGAACACGAGGGCTGTCTTTCGGAAAGTTGTCGGTCAACTTGGATACGTTGCGTGCTGTGGCAACGACGCGCTGGGTCGGATTTGAAGCAACAATCTGTGCCAAGGCCAGACCCATACCAGATGAGCAGCCGGTGACTGAAGCGAGTGTATTAGGCACGAGTCAAGGGTACAATAAGGAGAGGCAGGACTCGGGAGGCCAGCTTAGCACGAGCTCGGTGGCACTTACTAAACCAGACTGCATCCTCAGGCAGGTTGTAGATGGGCTTGGTTGCGGCCATGGTGTAGAACGTGGAAGAAGGATGAACTGAGTGTATCGGAGAAAGAGACGATTGTCTCAGTGTAAGAGCTGTTGGCGTGACCGCTGGGGATGATCTCTGCGCGGCGGCCTCTCGAGTATTATTTGAAGGGTCCATGGCGCGGAGTTAACGGGGATACCCTAGGGGTCCCGATCTGGTATCCACAACAGATTCCACATTATCTCGCCCTTGCTTGATCTGAATTCGCCGAGCGCCTCGTGCAGACAATACCACCATTGTCAAGGCGAAGGCAGCATGCGAAGTGGGTACCATTGGCTGGAATGTGAGGTGTACAGAGTACAGCTCGGACGGACCTGGCCACCCAAATAGGGCATTTTCAATGCAACATGCAGCTAGCCAGTTTCGGTGCAGCGATGCCAGTTAGAGGTCACGATGCTAACATGTCACAACATGAGAAACAACGACCACGATGATCCAATAATGAATGACATCAGTAAATCAGCGCTTAGACGATAACTGTCTCTAAAAAAATCAAATCTACCAACCAGGGATCCAGAAATAGGTGACACTAACGCCCATTCATGCGTTCCAGGCCGAAAGCAGGTAATCTATAAAGTGAACGCTCTCCTCAGCATCTCTATCTGGTGGTGGAAATCCGTAAAAATATCGTCCAAGCCCGCGAGCTTCATCTGCGAGCTGATTCTCAGGATGAAGGAGTGCAGCTCCTTCATCCTCACTGCCAGCAACATTCGGGCAATGATCCTCTGATCCGCCCCATCCTCCACTGTGAATGTCCCCATGCTAATTGCTAGGACTGAGTCCCGTCTTCCGGACGTGCTGTTGGAGGGGTTTGCCGACGACGTGGCTTCTAGGAGTAGTGTGACCAACTCCTGGACATTCATCAGCACGAGAAGTGCGAAGCTCCGAGAGACACGACATGCCCTGACGCACGTCTCGACCGCTTCCCACTTGTGCATCACCTGCTTGAATAGGAGCAAGAAGTGGTCTACCTGCGTCCTCTCTGGCCGGCTTCGAAGACTGAATAAGGTTGCGGTCAAGTCCTGGAGACACGTGCACGAGTTCGAGGTAGGCGTCGCTGATCCGGATATGGATGGACCTTCGGCGAATTGCATTACGTCTATGAGGTCGGAAAACTCTGCCAAAGTGGAAGCATGCGTGGCGTCATCCTGAGTGTCGGACTTATGCTGCAGAGAGGCGGGATGATCGAGTTGCATGTCTGAGGACAGGCTCGGGGGTTTTTGGTGTTCAACGTGCCCACTCACAGTACTCCAAACCAGGCTGGGCGTGGGCGGAGACGATCTGGATGGCGTCGATAATGATATTTTTGACTGGAATTCGTTGCAGGGAACCGAGAAGCCGTAGTGGTGAGGATCATTTTGTCCTATAACGACCGAGGCCAGTTCCAGGTCGGTGAGGTGCAGAACTCCGTCGTTGTCGTTGGCAGAACCTGACGAACTGTCCCCGTCGATTTGTTTTTGAGCGGAAGCGTTCTGGGACTCATCGATGGCTAAATCCGTGCCTGGTTCGACAAACAAATCAAAAGGCTCGAATCTGCACTCCCACCACTTTGTATGAGTGTCCTGTGGTAGTGTCGAGCCTTGTGGACTCGATGTCGACTCCAAGGTTAACGGGGCCGACGGGGTGCTCTCTCCATCCTTATCTCCGTTATCCTCATCTGTGTCGTCGGTTGTGTGTGTTGGTTCCGGTGGTTCTGTTGGTTTCCCAGAGTGTTGGGACCGGCGTCTCGTGGAGTTGTATGTGCACGCCCTGCCTGTACCTTGGCATCGAGCGCACTTCTCGCTGTCGGATTTTCCTCGACACTTGACGCGAGCTATTCTGCATTCGTCACACGCAGGCTGTCGCAGCCTTCTCTTGTGGACCTCTGAGAATGCGTGAAACTCAGCCGAGGACCTCTTGTTGCCCTTGCTAAAAGAGAGAGTGCCGTACATATTGTCGGTTTGTCTGTCCACGACATGTCAGGATAATCACGGAAGTGGGAGGCAGTTTGTTTTCACTAACCGGCGGGTGGAGAGCGTGTGGGACACGCACAACCTCTTCGTCGGTGAGACTCCTCGCCCGTAGTGCTTCCCGCCTGCCTTCAGCTTTCCCTGACTCCGCCGAGGAATCTTAATAGACGAGGTCGAACGAAGTCAAACAGTACGGTTGTATTGACGATAGCGAGAGCGGAGAGTTCCCACATCGAGTACGCACTCGTGTATGGGCTGCATTTAGCAGCAATCAGCTTCTGTGTCATCTGGCTATCCACACATAGAAAGCTTATCATCAGCCCCGTGCCTGGCCGTTGGAGTCTCGAACGGCGTTAAGCGGCCGCCTGACGGCCGGCTCACAGGGACCATCCGCTTACTGCGGTTGCAGGCGACAGTTTTACCCCCCTGCACACATGCATGTCTTCTTGAATCTCACTACAGATAAAATAGATGCAACTGACTCTGTCATCGGTTTTTGCCACTCTGATGAGTTCTCACTCCTGCACTACTACACACCTGCATCGTTAGCACAACCACCGAAAAACACAAGGGGCAAGCCTATCCTCACTAAAGGCGGAAGGAGTCCGCGCCGCAGCACATTCCCACGCTTTGTTTCGACAGCTTGTCAAGCTAATCCAGAATCGTTAACCGACGGGCATTCCCGTAGCGTGCGGCATGACTAGTGCCCGAGGGCGTCGCTGGGAGAGCATTGTTTGGCCCAGTTTTCTGTTAAACACGATCTGCATATGACCCCGGTTTCTCCTCAGGATTTTGGGGGTATTCTACACGTGTACGTTCTGTAAGCAGTTGGGAAGCTGCTGATGATATCGTTTGATTGGTTGGGGTGTGTCCACCGTCCGTGATCCTACCAGGCACGCAATTCATTGACACTCAATGGCACAATCCTCCCCTGGCTTCAACCCACTCATTTCCCCTCACAGTCCCTTGACGATGGCACGTAACGGTAGAACAGTTGCCCCGACGATATCCTGAGCATTCTCACTGCACAATGGCTGCGGTTTTTTCCAATGGGTTGAGAGACCCTATGACTTCTCGACGGCCGATAGCGATTCGGACGGATCAGTACAGCAAGTGCATCAGAGTCACTGTACTTCCTCAAAGCCCTGTTCACGCTTTGACAGCTGTCTCTACCCCAGGGAGCTGGTCAATTTAACCTTATGAGTCGGTCTGAACACGGGCCGGGTGTCCGACATCTTCCCGGTGCGGACGACGGGGAGGAGGTCAACTGCCTATTCGGGCCGCAACGCGATCAAAGTTCCCGTCGCCCGACATTCAAAAAGTCAATTGCAGCAGCGAATCAATGATAGAGTTTGCCAACCGTGGTTCCTGGCTTGCCAGTAGTGGGGCCGGACCTGGGGTGCGGCCTTGACATCCGACGAACATCGGAGCGTGTGGCGACAACATGACACAGCCTTCTGAGGGAAACCGTCGCCGATAAGGCTATTTCAATGCAGCACAGCTGTTTGGCTGGTGCCGAAATCCTGCTCTGCCGTAGTATTAACACTTCAGTCACGATTCACTCAACCACTTCATCTCAGCCTGCTATACATACGCCTCACTCTATAATCAATTAACCATAGCCCTAGCCGCTAGCCCTTGCCCCTGCTCCCAGTCTTTACCCTTCTTCTACCCTCAAACAAATCCCGTTTTGTTGACTTGCTGCATTTTCTAAATAATCAGCGATGCAAGTGAGAATATTTTGGGGAAATGTAAGCGCGTATACATGGGGGCAACCCGCACTGACGCTTTTGTTCGGGTGCTCCTATTGGAATGGGTGCGACCAGATGGCACTTTTGCACCGGCCCAAACACCCTGTCCTCATTTCAACGTGTCCACCCCTCCAGCCGCAAGGGTAGATTTGGCAAGGGAGCCCCCCACCATCACACGTGTTGATGACGAGGACTCCAGTGGGACCCCGGAGGCTTTAGGAGATAGGCTATATATCTGATGAGTGGGTGGGTGTGGCGGAGGCACACCCTTTCCCTGGTTCTGCTTGAAGACGGGGTTAATTTTCGATTTCTGGCGACGAGGCGTCCACTCGGATGCTGAAGGACACCGTTCAAGCTCCCCCACTCAGCAACCCTTTTCCCCTTCCTCTCCTTATCGGTTCGCTTGCAGTTCTGTGCGCCCAGTGCTAAGGTGCCCGACATGATGTGCCATCCCCAAGTTGAATAGTAGTATCCTATCTGGTGCGGACTCTCTCAGTGTTCACAAAGGCCGTTAACACCCACCCACCTTAGAGCCCACTTGCGCTCCAAAATGGTCAATTCCCAACCATTCAATCAGACCAAATATTTCTTGGCGTTCATCAGTAAGCGTTTTAGAGCACTAAATATAATTGACTTTTCCTTCGCCTCGCCAAAATTGGAGCGCGAGTTCGCGCCCGATGGAATACTTTCCACCAGGGCGCTGGGTTGCAATTGCCGCAATAAAGCTCTAAGAAGAACAAAACAGGGATGGGAAACTCCTCGGAGACGTCTCACATTGATTCATTGACCTTCTTGCGATATGAGCCAATAATTAGGAGTGCTAGAGGTGGAGCAGGCAACGAGCAGTAGCCAGCGAAGCAGCAGATGTTTTGTTACTTGATATAGTGTAAAGTTGTATACATAGATTCGTTGGTTTTAGTTTTCTGTCATGGGCAGAATATACGGATTAGGTGTAGCGACTCGCAGCGAAACTGGACCAATCGGTCGTTTGGTTTGTTGGAACAACTAGCCCCCTACCTAGTTACATATGTAGCTATAAAGTAGTCGATGGGATACCTAGAAGCAAACTAGTTACTGTAGACTCTCGGCGCCGAGAATATTGGACCTGCTGCATGCTATAACAGACCCCACAAGATGGGTTAAGAGGTTGAACAATAGTTCGTTACATACACACTTCTTCATTTTCAGCAGAAGGTTGACTTGCAACTCGGTGATAAGTATCCTGTCTTTGGAGCTTTGAGAACTTCGCTTAAATCTCAGCAATACAAGGTGCTTTACGCCGAAGATGCGTCAGTTACAGGAGGTTATCACCAGGACCATCACGTCACCCACCGTTTTCACCGTGGGAAATTGATATGTGGCCTACATTGTAAAAAACTTCAATGAGAGGGCAGCAAAAACGTTCTAGGCATGCCTCTCTTGCAATGGAAAAGATTCAGCATACTGTGAGAGAGACAATCGGGTATCACTTTAGCTTGATAACAACTGGATGGTGTCGGTATCGGACCATCCCCTCCGGGATAGTTAAATCCATCTGTGCCGTCAGGACTTTTGCGATAAGGTTGTTTGGTACCGGCCGGTGAGATTATACCGAAGAAAGCTATAACTACGTTAAACACCCTTTAAAGGCCCCTGTATAACCACCAATGTGTATAAAGGAAGCCTAAGATTTCTTACCTGACGACTACATGCGATGCTTGCCCCGCACGATACTAGACCGTTGCGAACCAGTGGTCAAAGCTATGCACATCAAGTATTACGTCAGCCACAGCGAAACGTCAATATTGCCTCAATATCCCTTTGTGCAGCTATTCTGCCCGAGTGCTTCCCAGTTTGGTGCCACACCATCTTCCTGGTTGCAGCCCACAGCTTTGTCTGTGGAGGCTACAGGGGCAGGGGCAAGACTTGGCTAAGGCGCCAGAGTACTTGTATGGAGTGCTATCAAATGAGGCTTAAAGAGATAAGGCGGTAGTTTATGATTAGCTCGATAGATGGTTTGGCTAGTATACACCGGTATATCACGGATAAATAACGGAAGCATCGGGAAGTGGAGCGAGTTTCCATGCGGCGCTCGTATCTACATGTATACAAGCTAACCGTTCTTACATGCTGACTGAATCGTTGACCCCCTACACCGCCTACCAAACACGTCGTGGTGTCGCCGCTGAGTAAGTTCGAATAAATCGCTCTAGCCCCACTAGCCGCTCGGCCGCTCGAAGCCAGACCCACTTCATGGACTATGTGTTGTGTAGGGCGATCTGACAATCACATTGCTGGTCCCTTACCTCGAAATGGCCAGTCCCTGCGTTGGTTTGAACCCCTAAGGCTAGCCTCACAGCTGTTCGGGTCCCAGTTCCTCTTCAACTTGTGCCAGGGGCTTAGCATGCATGACCATTGGGATGTAGGGGAGAGGCGCTGACGAGTTGTGTATTGTGACATCGGGTAACAGATGACCCGATTTTCTGCCAAGGCGTGACGTCTCCGCCTTGCAATACCCATTTTTATGTGTCAGTTGGATCAGGGCACAGTTTTTGCCTGGACTATGGTCTGCCTTGAAGTCCTAACAGAGGTTCTAGGATATCCAAAGCAAACAAGGAATAGATGGGCCTCTGAACCTAGGTTGTTATTGATGAGGCGGTGCTTGATGGGATATATGCATCTCACAACGAAGTTCGCGAAGCTAAGGGAGGAGAGCCCACTTAGCTAAGGAATTTCACCGAGAATTGAGCCGTTCGTTACTTCTGAAACTAAAGGGATCCAGACTGATGAGTGCGCAATACAGTAAAGCTAAAGCTCAACAGACGTTTTGCTACGGCCTGGCGGCACTCCCCTTGAGACACCCGATCGTTTGGCACTCTTATTCAAGGCTTCAAAACTACTCACATGGCTATGCTTTCTCCTATAGGCGACTGTAAAAGTGCTGAAGAGGTTGATAGAACTGCATCTTGTACTCCTTTGGGCATGCGCAGCAGGCCAAGTGCGAAAACCAGCATTCCGTGAGGGGCGGGGGATGCCGATGTTGCCGACGTCGCTGTTGTTCGTGCATTGTTGCTGCTGACCGGTGGAAAGACTTTCCTTTTCGAGAGTGCTGCTTACCCTCGATGCATGTAATGGAGAGCAATCTCCGTTGGGAGTGACTAAGCAACTTTGTGCCACAAGAAAACCTTTAGGTGTAACAGGACAGTTGTAAGAGCTGTTACTGAGTTCAAACTCCTATATTGAGCAGTATTGAACTCCGTCGCAGCATGGCATGCGTCACCGTTCATGACATGCCTTTCAGCCGACAAGGGACCGTCTTGGCAAAACGTGAATACCATCTTTTGCAAACGACAGAGCCCTTCTACTGGGAAATATCCGATCAGACCCCGAATACGATATCTAGCGCGCGGGTAGGTGTTGACAAGGCCTGCACCCCACGCTAAACCTAGAGCGGTATGTTACAATCACCTGGAGGCAGCTCGGTTGGACCGGGCTTACACCCCATACGTGGGCAGCTAACGTAGCATCGTTTGAAGAACCCAGGGGTTGTTCGTGCGATGGCATGAAAATGAGACCTTGATCTCCACCCCGAACGGGCGCACGGGCGGGCAGACAGCCTCCCTCTAAGCGAGTCAAGCAAATGCTTTGCATGGTTCATTGCACACTAAACCGAAGCCGATCCACATCTGCACAGCAAGGACCAAATCTTGGAAGCCACAGCGCTACGACACAATGTGACCAGTCAATTGGTGTCGGATGGATATATTGGGACTAACGGCCCTGGCGCTTCCCTACAATGCATGTATGTGTCTAGTGTAGATCATCCCATTGGCCTGTAAACGGGGCACACGGGGACCGATCCCGTCCAACCACGATTGCTACTTCACAAGCGCTACCATCCCTCCCCCTCTGCATGCTCCTCGGCGAAGACCATGCCCACGCCCATACCATTTCACAATTGCACCTACACCGAGCGACCGACAGGCTGGCGCTCATAGCCTTCGCCTTGACAGCATTTATGCTTGAGCACTCCAGCTGTCAGCCTGACCCCGCTGCCTGGAACAGCTGTTGGCCAAGATAGCAGCCCTATCTGGATGTAACAAAGGTTGATTTACAATTGGGGCCGGAAGTTTGTACCTCAACTACGCCACTATCTAAAAGAGAGCAGTTCTCTCTGGATCAAGTCCCATGTTTCCTCTCTCAAGTAAGCGTGAACCCAGTAGTTGCCAACCGCATCTTTTCCATAAATCACAAAGGTGTCGCGGGGGCTGTCAGTAACGCTCAGGGTGGTGCCCCAATACATGACTGGCCTACCTGGTCGTGCCCCATCGGTTGTAGCCTTCCTTGAATTACTGCTGGACTTGTACTTGCCCGAATTAACCAAAGCGGTAGGACCGAAATCGGCTGCGTCCAGGAACTTGGCCTTTGTCCAGTTTGTGCAAGCAATGACTCGCGAATCCCACCTTGCGAATAGGGGCATCATACCCATGCTCGCAAACCACTGACGTGCAAGACGCATTAGTCTACGGGCTTGTACATCTTCGGTCTGCTCCACGATGGCTTCCCGCAAGCCCAGAGCAATCTGGGCGGTCGTGGCCGTGGCCGCCTCTTCCTTTGACAACACAGTTGTTGCTGGCAGAATCAGATTCTGAAGGTAGGTGCTCCCTGGAGTAAAAGTATTCTTGAGACGTCCGCGGAGGTCGAAGACGTTGCAAATCACGGCACTGCAGTTCTTCCATGGGCTTGATGACATGACCATCCGCGAACCCCAGGCTGTAATGAGGTCGCCATCACTGACGAACGGGACCGCGCCCCCGTTTCGCCGCTTCAGCTCCTCCTCGACACCATGTCGCAGATGCCTCATATACTTGGCAGGGAGATAGATGTGCCGCGTCTTGATAGACCGACGAGTCGTGATATCCCAGATGTAACGACCAATGAAAGATAGTAAGGAGAACGCCCGGGTCTGTTGGCGTTCCAAGACGAATTCTCCCCGCGAAGCCTTTTGGTCAAGGTTTGTCCCAACATCGCCAAGCACGTCGACATGAGTTCCCTGGAGGGGTTTTACAAGGCAGCTTTTCCCAGCCACAACATTGGACCACGCCTTGAGGAGCTCCGATGTGCCCATGGCGTCAGAGAGCGAGTGGGGGAAGGTGAAGCCAACAAGTGTGGCGTTGGCAAAGGACGTTATGTGGAGGCTTAACAGCGGCTGGTCGGTTTTCCAGTAATGATCAATGTTGTTGGGGAGATCAGCCGGCAAAGCAAAAGTCCGGAATGCGTGACAGCCTTCCTGCACAGATGGTGTAGACCCTGTCGAGGTGGGCAATTGTGATGCCAAATGGTGCGATCCGATTTCGGTATCGGAGCAGTCGACGTGAGAGAACTTCACTGCAGGGCGGGATATGCTGAAAGTTCTGGGTACATGAATCTCCAGTTTTCCGGAACTCTGTAAAGCATTGGTCTTTAGCAAGCGCCCTTTGTTTTGTCTGACCCCTGGAGGTCGACAATGGATGCACGTGGTCACTTACAGTGGCCCGGAGCCGGCCTCCAAGTTTTCTCCATCCGGGTATCTGCAACAGATGGAGCAGACCTCTATGAAGCTTGGATGCATCAAGAACATCGTTGTACCGGAAAGTATAATTGATGATGGATGTGCGTACAATCGCAGCCTGATCTATGAAGTGTACGGGCAAGACCTCGTCGTTACCTTGTGAGCTATCGGGTCTAGACACCGGGTCTTCTGTGGCGATGTGACCTTTACCGCTTTGTTTTTTCTGAAGGTCATAACCAACATAATGCCACAAGAACAACACGAGTGAGAAGAAAAGTGGTATTGTTGCCATGATGTATATAGGTAGCTGTCGTGAATGGATGGAACGTTTCAAAGATGCAGCAGCATCGTTAGGTCAGGCTAGACATGCGGTTGACTCTCTACTTTAAGCTGTTCGCTGCCTGGCGTCTGCTCATGCCGTTTGCTCGACAACCATCATCGCACCGAACAGAATACGCCAACTCCTACCCTGATTAGCCTGTTGTGCGCAACGTTCTTGCGACTTTCTGCTTCTGCAACACTGGAGACTCCATCGATCTACTGGATTCAAACACGATGTTTCAAAACAGTGGCTCTACGGGTTTGGCTTGCACCCCGTCTATATTGCCTGAAGGGGAAATCCTTTTTGAGCTTGTCCGATATGTCAGATTCCTCAGGTATCAAAGTACTCATCCCAGCAGGGCTATTACCGGTTGCCCCAGCAACCACGATAATTCACACTTGAAGCTCAATTGGCTTCTTGTCGAGCACCTAAAGCGATCGATAGATAGCCTGAATCCAACTAAGGAACTGCCATTCCTAGTACGAAAATGTGAGCACGTGACGACCGGCCTTATTCTATGTACCTTACATTTTAACATCAATTTCACCTGAATACACAACAGAATCTGCCTCGCACTCGACCTTAATTGAATGTTTGGTCCCTAGGTTCTTTCCGTGTTTTCTGCAGCTTGTAACGCAATCTTTACAGTCGGGGACGTCATCATGGAGAAAAGTAACCCGGCCTTGACCCCGCCCTCCGAAAAGGCACTCCTCATGTGGGAGCTTGTCTCAAAGGCCAACGCAGTCCTCCAAACTGGAATCAATCGGGCCACTCCACTTGTACTAGCCGCCAGTAACAAAGCTTGGGAGAATGCACAATCAATCGGAACCAAGCTGGCCCAAGGAAAGGTTGAGGACATCGATAGGACGGATGCCACAACTATTGTTTCCATCGTGCTCGGGTTATACTCTGCTTACGTGTTCGGCTTGGTATTTTACCGTTTGTATCTGCATCCCTTGGCGAAATTCCCCGGTTATAGAATCTGTGCTGCGTGCGAGTGGTACGAGTTCTACTGCTATATTGTGAAAGGTGGACAATGGGGAAACGAGATCCGCAAGATGCATGAGAAATATGGCAAGCAACTCCCCAAATCTTGCTAATAGAGCATTTTGTCTCTTGATCTCAATTTCTGTGCGTCGATGTCTAACAGCATTTGTATATTCAGGTCCCATTGTACGCACTAGTCCATGGGAACTCTCCATCCGCGACCCAGCGTTTTACGATCAGCTATATGTCACCGCCGCAACTCGCAAGACAGACATGTGGCCCAGGGGAAGAGAAGGAAATGGATTTGACAGTAAGCTGTCCAAGCCTGATGCAAATGGGCTCGCCGAAGATCTTGGTCTAACGTGTCTTTTGCAAATAGACTCGCACCACTTATCAGTTTCCCACGACCTCCACCGTATACGGAGAAAGGTACGCAGTGCCCGAAGAGCATTCGATTTCCTTGATGACAAGCCTATTTTCTAACACACATTGACCCATAGCATTTGGAACCATTCTTCTCTCGCCAAGGCATCACTCGCATTGAGACCCGGATCGCCGAGCTTGTCATGAAGATGGACAAAAGACTCGTGGGCCTCAAGGGATCTGGCTCCATCGTTCCAGTGGACCATTTGCTCTGTGCATTGACTGGTGATGTCATTGGCCAAGTGTCCAGCGGTATGCAAGCTGGTCTGCTTGACGATCCCGACTTCACTCCTGCGTGGTAAGTGGAAGATGTCGATTAAAGTAACAAAATGATGAGAGTTTGGAGGCTAATTCGAAGATTCCAGGAAGGATCTTATGATTAAGTCCACTACTATTGCGCCCCTATTCCGATGCTTTCCGTGGATCAACAAGTGAGCAGTGATTATTGCATGGAACGAAGAATTCCAGACGCACGCGCTAATATTGTAAAACCTTAGGTTCCTGCAGTCTCTGCCTACCTCAGTCATGAACAGCGTATATCCGAAAGGCATTTCTAACATGATGCTGGGTAAGACCGGCCAGCGAAACATCGAAAAGATTAAATCCGACATTGCCACGTCCAAGAAAGACTTGTCAGGCGTTTCGGTCTTTCATCATCTTCTTTCCTCCGATGTACCAGAGTCTGAGAAGTCTACTGACCGTCTGCGTGCTGAGTCTATGATTCTGCTGCTCGCTGGAACTCTGGCAGGCGCGCACACCTTGACCTTTGTAGTTTTCTACGTCCTTCAGAACCCTCAGATTGAGAAGCGGCTGAGAGCTGAGCTTCAACCTGTTTTCAAGGGTTACCCTAATAAGATGCCTACCTGGGCGGAGCTGGAAAGGCTGCCGTATCTCAGAGGCTGTATCAAGGAGGCACTCCGTTTGAATGGCCTTGTTGGAAACCTTGCGCGTTGCTCGCCGGACGAAGATATTCAGTTTCACCAATGGGTCATCCCTAAAAAGGTCTGTCGCATCATCTTTTACCTCACTGGGCTCGCAGTGTTCTTGAGATGTTTCCTGGAGTTTTCCACTAACTTTAGCCAATGAAAAACAGACTCCGGTTGGTATGTCGATCTATGCTATGCATTTTGACCCGAGTGTCTTTCCTGAGCCCGAGGCCTTCAAGCCGGAACGCTGGCTTGGACAGTACGATCGAAATATGGACCGCAACTTTGTCCCCTTCACTAAGGGCTCGCGAAGTTGTCTTGGGATCAAGTAAGTTTAAATTCTTACGTACCGCTGAGCGTACCGTCTTTATTCAAATGGAATCGCTGATTGGAGTTCTTAAACCTTTAGTCTGGCCTGGGCAGAGTTATACCTTGCCAGTGCAATGCTATTCCGCCCTGGCGGCCCTAAGCTCGTCCTCCATGACGCGGACGAGTCTGATATAAAGATCTCTCGTGATTACATCATGGGTTTCCCCAGAGCGGATGCAAAGGATATTCGCATCAAGGTTGAGTAACTCGCCCTGATGACCAAAAGTCACGTTGAAGCTAGAGGCTCAATCAGTTGAAGCGCTGTCGTCGAGATCTACGTGGATTCAGTGGCACATTAGGTAACAGAAGTCACATTGAGATTAGCTCCACCATTTTGTTGCCCCGGTACATCGTAGTAGTCGCTCTCTATAATTCCTGGGCATTTAATATCCTTCCAAACTTAGCTGGCTTCCCTGAATTGACCGTTATGTGTGTTTTTTCTGGGATATTTTATATATAAAACTATGCATTGCTGCCAGAGATCCTGGCTTTGTACTCAAAAGCTGTGCTGGTCCGTTTTTAGTCACTTTAGAAAAGCAGGCCTGAGGACAATATGTCAATATTTGTTCTATTCTACTTCCCTCAATTGAGACTATCTGACGTGAATGGCCCTCACTGATACTGGCCTGGCTTGTCTTCACTCTTTGTACTTTCCAAGCAAAGTCACTGCTGATCTTAACAACGTAGTGTTAAGACAACAAGATATTAACCATAGAAGTTTATTAATAAGATAGTGGTTATATTCTGCTTTCTTGCAATTTTACCTTGAGGACTATTGCGCCTTGTGGGCTACTCGCATGTGCTGTTAAGTAACCTATGTGGAAAACCTAATCTTGTCTAAATTTGCGTTTAACATTGCAAATGACGACTCTATCAAACCCAACCAGAAGGCTGGTCCGCATGCGTTTCGCCTTGACAGGAAATTTTGTAGATAGCAGATTCGTACATGTAGACTAAGAACACTGTTGTAGATCCACGATTGGATTAAATAGGACACAAGTATACCAGAATAAGATTTAACTTACATATGATGTGCACCACCGCTATAGATTGATACGCCTGGACAAAAATGACTTGATGAAAGTTTCTTGGACTATAAGTTACATACCAGGTAAGTATCCAACAGCAAATACCGAAGCCGAGTGAAAGCATAAACAAAATGGGGTATCCAAAGAAACTTCTGTTTCTAGAAAAGCCCAGTAAATCTAACCATGAACTTCTGAAAATCGGACCATCAATGGCGGTTTCTCCCAAACATGCCAGACCAGCATATCCGTAGTCTTCCACTTCTGCAGTGCTGCCTTGGCGTCTTTGGTTTCATCGAAAGCCAAATCAAAATGCCATAACAGATGGCCCATCATGAGACGAGCCTCGAAGTACGATAGATTCTTTCCGATACAAGCCCTGACGCCAAGCCCAAATGGTTGTGAAGCATGCAACTTGTCATGTTTATACCTCTCGGCGCCCAGCCACCTCTCTGGCTCGAACTTTTCCGGATCGGTGAAATTATCCGGATGCCGCTCAGCAACCCAAGGCGCAACAGCCACGGTGGTGCCAGGAGGGACGTAATGGCCATCAATAACTTTTCCCTGCCCTGTGGGCGGGACGACGCGGTGCTGATTGCACGGCGCGGGCGAGGTCAGGCGCAGCGCCTCATGAAGCGTAGCCTCGAGATACTTGAGCTTGCCCACGCTGGTCCAGGTGATGTCTTCCTTTGCATGGAAGGCTTCCCGAACCTCCGTCACAACGCGTTTGTAGACGTGGGGGTTAGCGATAATGAAATACGTCCAGCCTGCCAGTAGGCTGGCCGTCGTCTCGCTACCGGCGCTGATAAACTGGACCATATTCAGAATGATTTCTGTATCTGATAGTCGAGCTTTCCTCGTCTGGTTATTTTTGAGAATATGAGCAACCATGTCTGGATGAGCAGGGTTTGGCGTTGCCATTCGGCGACGAGTCTTCTCGGTAGCCTTGGAAAGATGTTTCTGGCGCCAGGTTTTTAGCTCCTTGGGAATTAAAACTTTTACCATGAGCTTATGAAGCAGTGTGCCAACACCGGCAAGCTGACCAAACGCTTGTTCCCAGGCACCCGATTTGAAGATGTCGTTAATTGCCCGCATCCATTGGGTCTCCTCGCTTTCGTCGAGACAGCCGAAAGGTTCCGCGAAGATAACATCGCCTATGACGTCAAATGTAGCATATCCGTCTACATTTATTTTCTTGAATCAGAAAGATGAACAATGAAAGTCATCAACAGCGATCGTAGCCTCGTATGTAACTTACACCAGTGAGAGAGATCAATTGCTTTGTTCTCAGCAATGTGCCGTCTTACAACCTGCATGAACTTGTCCACATGGCCCTGTATAATGTGCTCTTGAGTCAAGAGAGCTTCATTTAAGAAAGTTGCACCAAGTGCGTTTCGCTGTCGTGTGTGCGTTTCAGGAGGTGCAAGACTCAGACCAGTCTGGCCATCTTTGGGAGACACGACCGCAAGCCAGGACGGGTCTTTCTGGAAATTGGAGCCTACTTTCTAATTCACGGAAACGTTAGACTGAAGGTTTTCTCTGTGGTATCATCCATGAATAAATCCGCTTACCTGGATACCGTAAATGTCTTCCCAAGCGTCTGCCCCAATGAAACTAAGCTCATTAGGTCCGGTCCGCACAACAGGCCCTATAAGTCCAGGATACAAGATCAGCATCGTCACAATGAAATTTGTTAGGAGAGGAGCACATCCAAGAACACATGATATTGTCGACTTCTGTACACATACCATATTTTTCATGAAGCTTTTTGAAGCTTTGGGGCTGATTGCCTTTGTAAACAAGATATGCCGCCGGTAGTGAAGACACACTATTTATGAAAGGACCTGGAAAGTTTCGCAACGGGTGGATGAACCGTGTTTTAATAATACGGGTGAGGATGACCAGAGTGAACTATCGCGTTTCAGTATTGGCACTCGATCCATTGCCTCAGGCCATAGGTAATAAGTGCGCTCTGCTCACCGTGACTGCTACTGCGCTAGCAATCGACAAAAAGGAAACATTTGACAAGACACCCTGCGCGTATCGTGAAACGGAATGGGGTGTGGTGAGACTCGTCATGATGAAATCCATCTTGACTTTGATTCCACGCCTTGAGATTGCTTCAAGAGCTCCTATAGTCTGCTGCGCGAAGAACTCTATATAACAGTTTTACTTGACTTGTCCCAAAAGTATCGATCAGGAGGGTCCTGTTTTATGAAGGCATATTCTTATGCAAAGCGGGGCGAGAGGACGTGCCACACGGGATTACCACTTTAGGGATGCGCAAGAAACTGCCGGCCAGATACCGGGGCACATTTAGCTCGTGCCATGCATTACCGACAGAATGTTACTTTCCCGACGTGCCCAGTATATTATGTAGCATTTCAAGAGACAGGACTTTTGATGAATCGGTACAATTAGCGGTCTAGGCAAAGTTTAATTCTGCTGCTGCTCATGACTCAGATACAACCGCAGCGGTTCAATCCGTTAAACCTTGGGAATGTTACAACCATGAGGACGAAAACGGCAACTACAAGCCGGGCTAGCTAAATGGGGATACACCAAATGACATGAACAGAAATGTGGTCTGCGTGAAGGGGCACGGAAGGTTAGAAATTAGCACCAATAAAGCACGACAGCCTCATCTCTTTGTCAGCAGCTGTGGTACTCGAATAATTGCACATGCTAGGATCGATTTGTTTTGTGCTCAAGCTGGACGACCGTCGCCACGCTTTTTGTCCTTATTCCAAGAAAGGCCACATTTGGACTCCTCACGGCAGCTTTGTATCAAGGTATTGGAGTAGCTTGCTTCATTACAGATGCATTCTTGCTGCGACAACACTTTTTGTCCTCGCTCAATCGGTTGGACGATCCACCACAGCCTTACTTCCTCATAGTAACCTCGCCAAAGTGAGAGTACTTGCTTTATCACCACGTCAGTCACGCTAGTAGCAATTGACTATGTCAACCTTCTTAGGGAAGCGAATGGGCCTACTGAAAAGGTCCGAAGATTGTATAGTACCTTTGCGAGTAACATCCCCGCATACTTGCAAATCCACACAATCGCGTAACCTGTGCAAGAGGTAAAGGTTAACAGTGATACTCATGCCAAAGCTCCACCGCATGCCTTCATATCTACCATGCATTTCTCTCCGGCTTTGGCGTAACCTAAACTCCATTGCTGTTTGAAGGTGGTTTCTTCTTTGCAGCAGCTAGTCCTACAACTAGCGTTCATCTAGATCAAGAACCTTTTGGATTCTGGAGTTGTTTTTCTACCAATGACCTAGCCAAGCTCAGTGTGATCATAATTGTACAGGTTTGTAGGCCGTAAAGTCTTGATAAAGCAGACTCGAAGTTCTTATTCTATAACGAGTAACGCCTAAACGTTATGCACATCAAGTTCAAAATCCGTAATACGTGACTACAAGAATCCAATACAGCCTGGCCACATGGAGTTTTTGTTTTGATATATTAACATTATCGTAAGTAACCCCCTAGTTATTATGTTAGAAGGAGGATCTAATAACGACTACCTTGTTATAGGTTAGGGCAAAATTATTATCCCTAAGGATATCTTTAATTCTAATCCCTAGTATTTGTAGCAGATAGTGCAGCATTGAAAGTGATTAGCGTAAGTTAGGGCTATTGGTTACTTAGTGTTAGTCTCAGCCATTGATTAGTTATGCAGGTTGCACGTGCGCACCAATCAGCTGTGGGAGAAAACACGTTACGATTATTACACAAAAAACGATAGTGGTTTAGACATTTAAAACATTGTGGTATTCTTTATAGCTCTTTGTTACTTTTATCTGGCCAACATTCCATTTTTAGATATGCTCTCTACATTCTCCGCTGTTACGGCTTTTGTTGACAGTTTTTGCAAAGTCACTAATAGCTTAGCAGTAATAAAGGACCTCTCACAACAAGCTGACAATACTGGCATAGTAATGATATCTAGGGACCGCTTTCAAAAGGCTTGGTTAGGCTTTCTAGTACTCTATCTGCTAGAAAAATTTCTAATTCAGTATTCGTTCAGTCAGTAGAGTCTTGGCTCCCAAGAACATCTTACAAAGGGTTTAGTAAGGATGAAAGGTATCTCGCACTTAGTGTAATGATTCCTCCCAAACAGATTTTTTGTAGGCTCTCCTCACTATAAAAGGCTTTTACGAGCATAGGAAAACTTGAAGATTTTTGATGTATTTGATAAGAGTGCGGAGTTCAAAAAAAAAGATCGCAGGGGAAATCCGAAATTTGCGCGAGTCCGCATCCGATGCCATGCCTTTTAAGGCTTTCTTCGTTCTAGGGGCTTGGGGAAGGATAAGAGGGCAACATAAAACAGCCCTAAATGATTTTATCCAGGTTTATCATTGCAATTGGTTATTGTCTTGTTGAGGTGTTTTGATTTGTTCCTGTTGATATCCGGATCACTTTGGGTGAAGTACGGCACGTGATATCCGCGTGACGTACTTCGGGGGTGGCCAATGAGATCACACGGATTCTCCAGCAGCCAGCTGGAGAGATCCTTCTCAACCACCCAGCCCAACTTTCACTTCCTACTTTAAGAACAACAACCACAACAAGCAATATCACCACTTTGACGGTGATCGTTGCTAACCCACGATACTCGAGTATCTCCCCATTTGACCTGTGAATCCAACAGTTCCTAAAGGCAACACAGAAATGCGACTTCTTGTCCTAATGAGCCTTGTGGCTTGTACTACCATAGCTACCGCCTCAAAAAGCCTTCTTGAGGGAGGCAAGATCATCAGGTTCGGTAAAATAACGCAATCAGTCGAAACTCTTCGCGATAATTCCATACTCGTGGAAGAAGACAAAATCTTGAAAAGTTTTCCTAAGGTGTCAAATGAGACCATTGCTGACGACACAACCGTCATTCCGGCAGTTGGGAAGATCATAACCCCTGGGTTTATCGACCCGCACCGCAACCTGTTTCAATCTGTCTTCGAGACAATGGCATCCAATATCACCATGAGCAACTGCTTCGCGAAATTATCGCCCTAGATCCCCAATGTGATCAACCACTTTGGACCTGAAGACATCTACTATAGCCAATTGATAAGAGTTTGGGGGTCTCTCGAAGCCGATGCTACCAGCGTTGTAGATCATTCTTACGGTACCTTTTCTGAGGCAACATTAGAAGCGAGTTTAAAGGCTTCAATCGATACATGTGCAAGGGTCTGGTGGTGCTTAGGCTTTCATCAGATCCCTGGCGAATTCACCTTTGTAGAGCAGTCGAAGGTATTTCGTAAGCTTGCAGAATCCACGGACTAGTCCGCCTCTTCAGTGTCGCTGGGAATATCGTATGACCAATTCGCTGATGGTACTAAAGACAACGTGGAAGAAGTCATCCGTCTTATCCGGTAAGTCCTGCTGCATTGTAAACAAGCATCTTAAGCATACTGACCAAGCATCTCAGCGAATACAACGTCTCCGCAGTCACAGCATATTTCCCAGGGGGCCCTGGATAGATACTGCCTGTTCAGGCACAAACAGATCTTGTCATCAGATCGCTGACAGGATGCATGTTCTAACAGTCCCATGTTTCTACACCAGCTTGGGCTTTTGAATGAGTCGTATCCCGTCATTTTCTCCCACGCGACGTCCCTCTCTCCCAACGAGGCCACCATTCTCAGACAGTATTACCATCACGTGGCAATAGCACCAGAGCCAGAGATGCATTTTGGTCACGGATATCCGCATTCCCATAAGATTATGGATCAAGTGTCTCTAGCCATTGATGCCTCCTGGGCATGGAGTGCCGATCCCGACTTCCAGGCTCGAATCTGGCGTCAGTCCGTACCCCTCCGATTGTACCAGTCATCATTAGACGACTGGGCCGTCCCGAATCACAAATTGATGTCTGTGGAGCAGGTATTCTTGATGGCCACTTACAGTGGTGCAAAAGTTCAAGACGAAAGGATCTGCGTTTTATCGCAGCGGGCGCCAAAGCTGATCTTGTGGTCTTTGACAGCGATGCCTCTGACCTATTGGGATGGACAGATTCAGTCGCAGCTGTCATTCTAAACTCTCATCCTGGGAACTTTGAGCATGTTGTGGTAATTGGGATGATTCGTAAACAACAATTTTGGCTTCGTGATGTGTCTGGCCCATCGCGGGACCTTAGAGATGGGACTACAAGATCAAATGTTTGCTTTTTTATGACGGTAATATATAGAAACGTTCAGTCTTTATCATAGTAAGTTAGTCTTTATATCTAAATCCTTAGATGACAAACTCCTTCTGGCATCCGTTCCGGATCTGACACAGGGCGTGGGCTACAGTAGTGTCGGGCTTGTTGAACGGGTATCGCAGACCTGCAGCGCAGCGGGAGCGAATGGTGCAGAAACAAGACAAAAGGGAAGCAGAAAAATCAAGCAGTGCAACTTGAAAAGCAAGCAGTGAAATAAACAAGTAATAAAAAAGGAAGGTCTAGCTAGGTGATCATACTTATCGTTGACCTCCTCCGTGATAGAGGTCAAGCTGAGGAGTGACTATATACTATATGGGCACGTAAGATTACATGTGCCAGCAGTTAAGAAATATAGACACCAAAATGGCTTGTGACAGCCTATATAACATATGGCAACATTACCTAACTGTTAAATCTGCGGCTTAGAAGCCACGAGGCTACCATAAATCTACCTTCTAAAGCGTCTAGGACACGAGATGTGTTACTTGTTAGCTCCTCAGGGACATCCTGAGGGCCAGCAGGGCGTCAGGCCGGTCCCCGAGCAGGTGCAAACTGAAGATATTATAGACAAGAGAAAGGAGGTCTTTCACCTCAAACAGCTAACCTAACTCAAACCTTGTAGTCAGTAAGTTAGGTTAATAGAGATCTAAAGCAATAGTGTTAGGTAGGTTCCTAGGCCTTTTGGCAATAGTTGATTAGGTTAGTTACTTGCTCTACGTGAAATGCTAGGTAACCAACGCACTGTCTCCCTGTCTCCCTTGCGCAAAGATGGCTTTACCCATCTGTATGAGCTTTTCCCGTTCTCTTAGAATGCACAGAGTCTACGTCGTTCAGCATGATGAAATCCGCGCCCTTAAAATCCAAATTTGACGTCGTTGCAGATTTGTTTGACCTTTGCGATCTGAAGTTGACGTAGCCGGTCTTTGCTGAGGCTTGTGACGGACCATTCGAACTACCAGCAGTCCATCCGAGTTTCTTGGTCCCGAATTTCATAACCATGATACGTATAGTTGGCAAGCACGTGCAGATAATGGCCACATACAACTCAGCCAGACTCCACGAACCGGCTTTCCTTCCCTCCCCTGTTCAATATTCGAAACGCGTCAGCGATGGTTTCCGGAAGGAAAAATAAGTAACCTAAGCGTGGCAAAGTATCTTACAAGTAACGTTGACAGATTTGGAAAACGATATAAGAGACTGTAGACGGAGGATGCTAATGATTGTTACCCTAAGACCATGATAGTTAGCAACCCCAATTTCGCGAAAAATACGAACCGGGCTGAATGGCAGTGAACATACAGGGCGCCGAGGGAAAACATGCAGATGGCAGTTATCTTCTTAGCGAGACTTGCCTGCATTGCCCAGAGACTCTTGATGGGCAAGGCGATGATAATGACGTCAAGGCCGATGTTGATGCCGGCGGAGATCCAGGCCTGCAAGTGTACGTCGTTGCACTTTCCCTCCACCTTATCGTCGAGCTGCTTCCAGAAATAGCCGATGGGTTGACACTGGAGCAGGGTTGCGATTATGAAGGCGAGCATATAGGCGCACACGAGGCCGCAGACCACGTAGATTCTGACACGCATGTTCTTCTTGGGAAAGATTCGTAACATGAACAGACAAAGCGCGACTTTGGCAAAGCCTTGGGCGATGAAATAAATGATCTCGGCTATGTAGTAGTGCTAGAGAGAAGGGCGTGTTAGCTATCAAGTTCGTATAGGAACGTAGCAGAAGCTAGATTGATCACATACGAATAACGCCATTTCCAAGTCATGTTTTTCAAGCGTCCAGATGTCTTTCCCAACTCCGTAGTAGTCCGCTTCAGGTACCGTCAGCTACAAGTCAGATTTCTGGGAGCGTCATAGTTTATACCTATGGGACTGATGGAGCTGACCACCAGGGTAGCCGCCATAGCAACGATAATAGCGTAGTCATCCCATGCCAACTCCCGGTCTTTCGAGAACAAGATAAAGCTGATGCGAATGAGGAAGATGATAAGAGTCACACCGCAGCCAACAATCGACACAAGAGCCTGCTCCAATCTCTTGTCACGGACAGGTTCGTGGCACATTGTTGCCGAGGCATTTCTCGCAGCTGGCGCTTTCTTAGTGCCTGTAAGATTTGGGGATGAAGGAGCAAGGGAGCACAATGAAATACCTAATGCTTCAAGTTTGGTGCATTGTGTGGATAAGCAGCCAGCTATCTGTTTCTGGAGGGTTGCATCGTGACACACACAGGTTGTGTTAAAGCCGCAAGTCGATTTTGGTACAATCGTGATGAGACAGCCTACCTGTTGTAGAAAATTAGGGATTACTGTCAGCTTTGCGTTGGTTTGACTCTCTAATAGGGGTTTACCCTTAGAAGGAAGAACAAGAAAAATAACGGAAGGGGTGAGCATAAGTGACTGACACCGCATTGAGGGAAACTCTGCAGAACTTTTGCTGCGACTGCCGGATCTAGCTCTCCTCCAACTTCAGAAGTCCCTGCTGTTGGTCTGTCGGTGGCACAGACCCCGGACACTAACAAGAGGCTAGTGACAAGTACACCTGTGAAGAACTTCATATTGGCCGAAATCCTTAGTTTAGGTGTGTGACTCCAAGGTTTGGACTGCTATGTTGAAGAGCGACAGCTGGGACTCAGCAGGTCCTGCAAGAACAAGAGGTAAGTGTTAAACTAAGAAGAAAAAGGCAAGCACATCGCAGTTGTCTATGAAAGGCAAAAGATAAATATAAAATAACTAGTAATGAAGGCATCCAGTTGCCGAAAAAAACCCACATGTCTTGGAGCACAATCAAGGGTTTGTTTTCGTTTCGTTTGCTTAAAAGTTCTTCTCTTTGCCAGCCCTTGACAGAGTCTGGTGTCAATCCGGAGAGATTCTAAGATTACGTTGTATAGACAATCCTAGCAAAATAATCTAGTTAGTCATTTCTGCTGCGGCAGCAATAACCTACAATATAACCGAGTCATTCTGCAGCTGTTCCTTGGCGTCATTGGGTTTCCATCACGAACTGCAACGGCCGAACCCGGAGTTCAAGTTCAACGTGGTAAGAGAACTTACGGGAGCTTAACCGTTTCCTCAATTCAGGTAGCAAAGATTGTCATCATGCACGCAAGCCTCTGGTAAAGCACGCATTTGGACCGTCTACACAGAATTCTGATAATATTGCGTTCTTACAACGCACTAGGTAGACCGAGTCACAACCCCTGTTTGGTGATATCCACTCTGTGCCGCTAGCGCGTTACCTGGTGGTGCGCAGAACTTGCTCTCCGTTTAAACTTTCTGAAGGGCCGTTTTGGAGCTATGGCCGAGAACGCCGCCTGCGCGTCGTGGATCGACAGAGGAAACAATTGGTCAGACAACCGTTCAAGTCTGGGAATATTTGAGGCAATCAGTGGGTATCCTGAACCCCACACAAATTAATGAGGCGGATGCGCTTGGCAGATGAGTCTAGTGTATAAACTAATGAAGATAAGCACAAGCACCCTGTAGCTTGCGGTTCCTCCTCTGAGGATGTAGTATGTAGATTGTCAGTGGAAACCTGAGAGGTGGTCCCCTCTGGATGAGATGCTGTAACTCGTCCTGCTCAGAAACTGCACTAGGGCCTCCGGGGAACATGGAATAGGCGTCCCAAGACGCCGGAGAGACGGCGGCCGTGCGCACCACGCGGACGCAAAGTCATCGATTCGTTGGTAAGAGCTCGCTAGTCTGAGAGGTCAATCGCTCTTAAGATTTGCTTTCCGTGAACTTAGCTCGGTTCTTTAGGAACCCGCGAGGCCCTCTATGGTAGGCATCATGCTACTGATTATAATTTTCTTTGTTACGCATGCTGTTTCTTGTGTACGGAGTACGGCAACTGTTAGGTACATATGCTTGCCTTTTTGTCCTGCACCCCTGAATTGGACACAAATGAATGATCTGCAGGCAACGTAGAGTAAGCCGCCGAGTGTCGTTATGTAAGAATCTTGCTTGGTCTGCATGTTGAATATACGTTATGAATCCTTCGTTCTGCATAGGAATTAGGCAGTCAGTTGTCCCCATTACTTGGCATAGTGGAGAAGCCCTCCCCAGATAGGCATTTGAAGATCATTTAGTGGCCAAGAAATAATTCCGGATCCACGTTACACTAA
This sequence comes from Colletotrichum incanum, assembly GCA_001625285.1. Classification (NCBI taxonomy): domain Eukaryota; kingdom Fungi; phylum Ascomycota; class Sordariomycetes; order Glomerellales; family Glomerellaceae; genus Colletotrichum; species Colletotrichum incanum. The sequence continues at coordinate 59,296 of LFIW01001390.1, forward strand.
TGTACCCTTGGGCTCTTATCGTTTTGGGGTTTGGGGGTTGCCTCCTTTTCCTAATGCCAACCGGAGAAGGGGGCCCCAGCTGTTTGATCTTCCGAAACCTCCCAATTACGGACTGCCTAATCATCTTCTTGCATGCTGTGCCTGTCTACCATATATTAACCTTTTGAACAACGCGCGAAAGAAGAAGAGATCGTCTGTTCTTTGCCCCTTTTCTAGTTACGCCACACACGTGAGATGGTCGTCTGCAAACAGGAGCGCCGATACAAGGAATATACAGTCGTGATCTTTTTTTTTGACTAGGTGTTGCTCTCAGCCTCCTTCTTTCTTTCAGCCAGTCCATCCTACTCAGGCAGCGAGGCAACTTGTCGCGCTTTCCCAGTCACTCTTTGGTTCGATCGGCTTATTTCATGACAAGTTCATGATTGGTCTCTTTTCAGCATGAGATTTACCGTTTCTTGGCACCTTCTTTGGGTGCCAGTGACTCTCGCAGCAAAGCAGTTAGGGTGAGCATATGTTTTGATTTCTTGGTTCTCGAAGTTAGCCAGCACCACAAGCCAGACTGACCAAGTCGTACACAGGGGCGATTTCGACTTCAATTATCCTCGCCACCCAGTTCAGACTCGCTATGAAGCTTTGGGCCCCCAACTTACGGCTGCTCCGCCGCCCGACAAGGTGTACGATTATATCGTCGTTGGATCCGGCCCGGGAGGCTCTCCTCTTGCCGCCCGCCTGGCGATGGCTGGACACAGTGTACTCCTGATAGATGCTGGCGGTGACCATGGAGAACTGCGAGAAGTCCAGGTTCCAGCCATGAGTATATGGTCTTCGGAGCGGGCTGAGCTCAGCTGGGGCTACTACACACACCACTACGAGGATGTGCAAATGACCAAGCGAGATAGAAAGCTCACTTATCGCACCAAGGAGGGCGACCTCTACAGTGGTACCAACCCACCCGAAGGAGCAGAGGTCCTAGGCAACTACTACCCTCGCGTAGGTGGTCTTGGTGGTAAGTAGCAGGTCCTCTCTTCTGAGCTACGCAAGAAACATGCTAAGAAACATAACCATTGACAGGCTGTGCCGAGCATAATGCTTTGCTAGCCATCTATCCGCATAAGCGCGACTGGAATTATATCAAAGAGCTAACTGGTGACGAGAGCTGGGACGCTGAAAACATGAGAAAGTATTTCATCAAGATCGAGAAGAACCAGGCGCCTTTTCCGAGCGACCTGCTCGCCCATGGCTACAGCGGATGGTTGAAGACAGCATTGACGCCGTTGACCTTGATTGCCCAAGACCTGAAGCTTCTCTCCGTCATTCTGGGAGGGTCAGTCGCTGCGGGTATTGAGGTCGATGGCCTCCTCACCAAGGTCAACAAGCTTGTAACTGGTCTGCCTGTTCTTGGTGGTTTGCTCAAAAACGTAAGAGAATCGCAACTTGCTACAGAACTGCCGGTACTGACAGAAATAGCTTATCCCTCTCGACTACCTTACCGGCTTAGTGGACGGTCTGACAACTGTAAGGAATCTATCTCGCCTTGGAAGTAATTTGCTGTTCTATGCCACTAACACGGCAGCAGCTCCTCTTACACGACGTCAACAACGGCTCTCCCGACCGAGACAGCACTCCCATGCTGACGCAGATTCCCCTCTCTATGGGTGCACCGGAATACAAAAGATCTTCACCCCGTGACCTTGTATACTCCATTGCCACCGCCAAGAACCCTGACGGTTCGAAGAAGTACAAACTCGACATTGCCCTCAACACATTGGTGACTAAAGTTCAATTCAACACTTCTGGCGAGAAGCCCCAAGCTACGGGTGTGGAATACCTGTTCGGCGAGAGTCTTTATAAAGCGGACCCTCGAGCCAGCGATTCCCAGGATGGCGGTGTTCCTGGATCGGTCTCAGCCCGTCGCGAGGTGAGTCTTTCGGGGAGTGTTTTGCTCAAGCTTCCTTCACTTGGCCCAGAACGCCCTAGGACGCGCATGAAGTTGACTCGCATCCATGATAGGTTATCATTTCTGCAGGTACTTTCAACACCCCCCAAATACTGAAACTGTCTGGTGTCGGCCCGAAGGACGAGCTGGACAAGTTCGACATACCTGTCGTGAAGGATATTCCTGGAGTCGGCACCAACCTACAAGGTGAGCTTGCGCTTCTTAATATATATCCCTGATCCTACTATTTTCCATTCTCAGATACTAATGAAACACGGATGCATGGTAGACCGTTACGAACTTGGTGTTACCGCAAGGACCAAGGATGGCTTCGCCCTCGTCGAAGACTGTACGTTCCTCGCCGAGGGAGACCCGTGCTACGAGCGATGGGTGGAAGGAGTCGGCCCGCTTAAGGGCGCGTATACGACTGGAGGCATCTCGCTGGGCATGTTCATGCTTTCATCGCAGGCCGAGGGGGAGCACGACGTGTGGGTTGGGGGAATCCCAGCTAACTTCCAGGGCTACTACCCTGGATACTCGCAGAACGTGCTGACGGCGACGTCCAAGAACCACTGGACGTGGCTGGTCCTCAAGGCGCACACGCGCAACAATGCCGGGACTGTCAACCTGACAAGTGCTAACCCCCGTGACACGCCAAAGATCACGTTCCACAACTTCTACGAGGGTGCGTCGCAGGCGGACGCCGACAAGGACATTCAGGCCATGATCGAGGGCATGCGATGGGGTATGAAGGCCATTGAAGACATCCCGCCCATCGCCGGCGAGTTCGAGCGCGTCTGGCCGCCCGCAGAGATCACCTCGGACGAAGACTTGAAGCAGTGGATTCAGGAAGAGTCATGGGGCCACCACGCCTCCTCCTCATGCCCGATCGGCTCCGACAACGACCCCATGGCTGTCTTGGACAGCTCTTTCCGCGTCCGTGGCATCAACGGCCTGCGCGTTGTGGACATGTCGGCTTTCCCGAAAATCATGGGCTTGTTCCCCGTCGTCTCTCTCTACATGGCATCGGAGAAGGCAGCCGACGCGATCCTGGAGGACGCGGGCAAATAATTAGTATACCCATGTCAACCCTCTTCTAAACGAACTAGCAAGATCCTTCCAAGCAAATTCTACGTATAACTTTCTTAAATTACTACGCTTAGTCGTATTCGAATAATACCATTCACTCATATACTATCTCCCTCGCTTGCGCCGAGTTCATTACCTCTGACAACATTTATAGTGCAATAAGTGAACTATGACGGCCGAAGATGTCCAGGGCATGGAAGATAAGAAGAAGCTTAACCTCAGTGATGTAAGCTTTAGATTAGTTAAGGCGGGTCCTGGAGAACAACGAATTTTGAAGCACTGTAATTAAGGTGACTTTGCCTTTGCGACCATGGGAATAGTAATCATATGTCATCACCAACACGATCTCGCCCAAACCCGCGATCCAGCGCGACAGAAACCCTGGAATCGACACTCTGACCCTGCTCTTGCTGAAGGGTATAGCAGACCCCAATTGATGTTTTTGAGCGACCGTCACGGAGCGGCTGGCAGAGGCGGCCTAAGTTAGGGTCTGTCTTCCTCTTTGCTTGCAGGTCAGATGGAGAAGTTAACCACCCATAACGAAAGGCGCCCCCATCTATGGCAATCGTACTCGGCCTTATCCGCCGGATGCATTGGTCATGTCAAGTGGGTTAATCTGGCTAGTAGATCCAGTCACTGATATGCAGGTCACATGCTGACACATGATAACGCAGGCTAAGATGAGCGAAATCGCGCTACTGATGCTCGGCACCTCAGAGCCTGATTCTGCACACACCGAAATTTGGAGTAAAATTCCTGCCTGCAGAATATCGGAAAGGGGTATGTAGTGGGGTGGCAACAGTTTTTGAGCCAAGTGTATGGCAGGGCATGCATGAGTGCATGCATAGCTACACACACCTTTTCGAGGGAAACTCCTTCATTGGTTGCTCAGCCACAAAAATTGCCCCCGAGGCTTTCTTGCAATGCGTTGTACAGAACTCTCTGAGGATCAAGCCCCTATAAACACTCATAGTCTGACACTTTTGAGGTGCTTTCCGCCTGGGGTTGGAACACACACTGCTTCCCAATGCAGCCACTTTCACTCTGATCACCACTCACGGAGACACTTACAGCCTCTACATTACCCACGGGATTGGGTCCTAGCTCATCATTGGACTTTTTGCGTTTGGAACGGCTTAGCTCCGTCTTGTTGTCTCCCCAGCCTTGCCTGGAGTCATCACCGGCTCACCGAACCTGAGCAGCCATAAGACTGATCCAACGTCCCTCGATAGCAGACTCAATGACACCACATCCAAACGGGCTCTCGCAGTTCTGGAAATGGGGTTACAAGGATCCCGTGGTCGCAAGGATGGATCCCCTATCGATCACAGCAAGCGTTATTACTCTTCTAGGTACAGTTGGAGCCTCGGCCAAGGCCTTGGAAGCAGTTCGAAATATTCATGATGCCCCAAAACAAGTCGTTGCGGCACTCAATGAGGTAAGGCTGGTGTAACACTGGGCAATTCAAGGCTGCTTTCTGATTACATGATAGGCCACTGACCTCCGTGCCGTTGTTGGCATGATTGAGCACTCTATCAACGGCTTATCGGATGATGAAAAGCAGAAGCACAAGGTTATCTGCCAGAGCCTTTACGATCTCGCTTCAAAGGCAAACGGAACCCTCCAAGAGCTCAATGCCATAATCAAGAAAGTGTTTCCCAGCAAATCAATGCATGGTTCCGAGGGACATGTTTATGTTCTTTCACGTCGTATGTGGCTACGCGAGAAGTCTGCAATCGAACGCCATTTTGTCAATCTTCAGAGCACGCGAAAGAACTTGGGTTCAGCTCTCAACTCGTTGAACGTTGCCAGAGTGTGGGTACTCTAGAAGGCTTTCGTCTTGCTTCTTGTCGGCCGCTAACACACGACAGGGGCGTACGCTCAGAAGCTCACATAGTCCTCCAGACATCTATCAAAAAGCTTGAAGAGTCAGTCATGAAGGCGATTCTGGATCAAAAAGCCCAGGAGCGCGCACTCGAACTGCCGTCTCACGAGGAACGGGGCATTGCACGCGGCGAAAGCAGCCCCTCCGCACACGCTTCTAGTGGAATTTCCGTCGATGCTGTCAGCAGTTGGGGTATCGAGCAATGCGACGATATATGCCCATGCGATTGCCATGTGACGAGGACCATCGAGGCTCCTCGCTGGCTCCGCGGCCTGTTCGGGACCTTGTTCTACACCTATTCGGGTTCGCCCATCTTTGGCAGATTGCCGTGTAACTACCTTCCCTGCAGAAAGACGGGAGACGGAGGTCATCAGTATACCTACTATTTTCCTAGCTGGTGGCTGGCCAGAGCGTTGTACGTTTCGTTTTCGCGGCAGAATCTTATTGGGATCGGTGGCTCGTGGACCTTCAGCATACCCAAGATGGTAGATGGCGGTCATCCAATCTGGAGGTTTGTCAACTTTGGCACAGTTCGTCAGGTAGCAGACTTGCTTCCCAAATTTGGCGTGTCAATTTGTGACATCAACAAAGATGGCAAATCCCTCCTTCACGTAAGTCTTGTTGTTCTTGTCAGACCCACTTCAAAGGATGTGTGCTCAAGATTTCAGTTCGCAGTGGAGTGGAAAAGACAAGATATGTGTTCATTCCTGCTTCAAAGCGGAGTGAACAGGTTCTTCGAGGACCTGTCGGGCGTGTAAGTCATGCATATAGAGGCCCTCTTCCGCTCGTAGTGATTGGAGGCTTACGTAGTACTTTGACCAGTTCTGCGGCAATGATGGCATGGGAACTGGTTTTGCCCCCCGACGCCTCGAAAGATTTTGCTCAAAAGACCGCGGTTATCCAGAGCCTCTTCAAGAAAGATGAAGTCTTTGACAATCTGAGGTTTAGCAAGCTCCATCATGCTTTGCTCACAATGTCCGAAGAAAACTTCAGCAGGGAGCTGAAGTTGAATTTCTCGTTGCTGAACCAGCAAGATGCCCTTGGTCGAACACCTCTTGCCTGGGCAGCCGCACAGGCAATGCCGGGTATGGCACGTCAGCTACTCGAAGCCGGGGCTGCTTCGGATATTGTTGACAAGCACGGTAAGACAGCACTGCACTGGGCCTGTGCCGCCAAATCTATTGAGGTCGTGGAACTTCTTCTCGATCACGGCGCACCAATTGAAGCCAGGGACATCATCGGACGAACTCCAATATGGAAGCAGCCCATGCGCCAGACAGCCATGAGATGCTCGCGCTCCTAGTTGAGCGAGGTGCCGAGATAGACTCGAGAGACGACATTTATGAACGCACGCCATTGCATCTTGCTACATACCAAGGGAAAGCCTCAAATGTGAGGGCTCTTCTCAAACTTGGAGCCGATATGGAGGCAAGAATGACATCAGGGCGTACGCCACTGCTCAACGCAATCGCCTACAACCAGTTGTCCACATTAGAGATCTTAATTGAGAACGGAGCACGCACAGATGTTGTTGAGAAGACAACAGGCGAGGGAATTCTGCATCTGGCTGCTCGGTTCGGACCTCCCAAGGTCATGAAAAGACTCCAGGCAGCTAACTTGGCAGGCGTCAAACTGCATGCAAGAGACGCCCAAGGGAGAACTGCGGCGGAGTCCTTTCAACTGGAGCGTGCTAGCTCTTACTACGCTGAAGGTGATCTTGAAGACAACATAGACCAAGCATTTGCAGATCTGTGTCTGCGTGTCAAGGAATTGGAGATGGAGGCGAGAGAGTTTTGCGGCCTTTGCGGTTGACTAGTTAGCTGCTCCTGATAGAGTCAAGAAACTAGGAAAGCAAGTGAACATTCCCGCTGGATATCCATGAGCCACTGATTACAATTGTCATATGACGACTTACACTACGGTCTTTAGTGCCCTCCTAAGATACTAGGCTTTGCAAAGAATCTTCTGTTCGCTAATGATACAAGACTTTTGTCAGGCGAGCAATTATTTGCACCGACCAAACTCGGCCAAACATCCCGGACCACAGTGTCCATCACTGCTACCACACCATCCATACTCAGAACAGCAGTCTCCAAAGTCAGCCCCGAGGCACGTGAAGCCCTGAGTACCCGAGCATGATCCGTCAGTACTGGGCGTCTTGGTACCACCACCAGCACAGATTCCGAAGGCGGAGTTGCACCCGGTCCCGCAGTGCCCGTCAGTTTTACCGCAGTAGCCGTACTCGGAACAGCAATCGCCATACTCTGAGCCAGCGCACGTGAAGCCCTGCGTCCCCGCACAGCTGCCATCCGTGCTGATTTTGTTGTCCCCGGAGCCGGTGCAAGATCCGCCAAACTCGGGCTGGCACCCGGTGCCACAGTGCCCGTCACTGGTACCGCAGTAGCCGTACTGGGAGCAGCAATCGCCGTACGTGGAGCCTGCGCAGGTGAAGCCCGAAGTGCCGCTACAAGTGCCGTCTGTGCTGATGACGATGGGCTTGGATGTCGGCGTAGTTGCGGACGAAGAGGTCGAGGGAGATGAGGACGTTGTTGTCGGGCCCTGAGTGGCCGTTGGTGGCAGCTGTGAGCCGCCCTCGACCATGACGCACACGTTGTAGCCCGGGAGGAGTTTGGAACAGGTGGTTCCGCTGCCGACGGATGGGTTCCACTTGAGAAAATCGGCGAGTGCGATGTCTTTGGCCTTGACGATGGATGCACAAGTATCAAGGCTGAGCATCATGACATTGTCAGCAAACAGTAGTGAGTACGGAGAGGGTAATCCGTTGCAGGTTCACTTACGTTGACACAAGCCACAGACTGCTGCAGTCTTGCGCAATGCCGCTCTGAGTTGGCGCCTCGGCCGGGAAAGTGGCCGAGGGAACAGGCGCAGTGCGGGTGGTTGGCGTGCCGGGAACGGCGACGCAGTAATACACATTGTCCTGGATCCCTGCGCAGCTCGTTGTGCCGACCGACGGGTTCCACGAGACGAAGTCGGCAAGACTGAAACGGCCAAATATATCAACAATGAGTTGACAAGTGTCGCCACCGGTGGCCTCGTACCAGCTCGTGCAGCTAGCCACGATGCCCGGGGCCGCGGCTTTCGGCTTGGTGGCAACTGCCGGTGGGGCCGGAAGAGCCGAGCCGGCCCAGACACAATAGTAGACGCCGGACCACAGGCCGTCGCAGTTACTGTCTAGTACCGGGTTCCAGGCAAAGAACTGCTCGCGGGTCATGAGCGGGTTCGCGGCCAGCACGTTGTCGCACCGGTCGCCGGCCTTGGAGAAGTAGAACGACTTGCAAGTGCCCGGCAAACGTCCGTGGGTGGGAGTTGGCGTGAAGGCCGGGTCCAACTCGGTTGTGGTCGGGGGGGTGTAGGAAGTCGGCTCGGGGACCTCGACAGTGCCACCGTCAGGGGGGTTGAAGGTTAGAGTCAGAGATGACCGGGGCTGGATGCGAACACACAACCACCAACCGAGCTGCAAGCCTGAGCAGTCGTCGAGCAGCTCCGGGTTCCAGTCGAGCAGGTCGTCAATGACCATGCCATAGCGGTGAACAATCATCTGGCACGTCTGCCCGACCCCGACGTAATGCCAGTCGATGCAATAGCTCGGCTGTCCGGCCTGCGTCCGCTCAGGCGGGAACGTGTCGCCTGAAGTTGGCGTCGTAATGTTCCACTGCGTCACGGGAAACCGTGTTGAATAGAGGCTCGTGTTTGACGCCACTGACCGCGAGGATGTCGAAGTTGTCGAAGTCGTCGAAGTTGTCGCTGTTGGCTTGCTTGTTGCTGACGTCGGCTTGGCTGTTGTTGTCATTGTTGGGTCGATGCCAACGCAATAGGCATTTCCCGGCCAAAAGTTTGTCTTGCAGTCGCGAGAGACGTCGGGATTGTATTGAAAGAACTGATCCTCCGTGATCTTGCCTGCCGACCATGCCTTGTAGCAACCGTCGCCCGACTGGGCCACGTAGTACAGATTGCAGTTAGCCGCCGTATTAGGCAAAGTCGGTCCCGGTGCAGGAAGGGCCGCCATGACGGCCCCCGGGAGCATGAAGGCAGTGGCTATGACCGCAGCGGCGGCAAAGTTGCCGCGATATAGTGAAAGCATTGCGGGCTGATTTCTTCTGACGATGTTGGAAGAGGAGTAAACGGCGAAGCCTCGCAGAACAACGATCTTGGGCAAACAAATGGAAGGGATCTGAAGAACTCAAAGTCTCGAACTTTTGAGACTCGAGCGGAGCAGAGGTAGACCCAGTGGCTCGTAGGCTCGTAGGTTGCCGAAAGTCGGGGACAGACACGAACTACGTCTAGCCTTCCTTCGTGCAAAAATGATGGTAAGTTTTGCGACCTGCCCAAATTGTCCTCTTAATTTCCGCTGTTGCGTTTGGCATTTTAATTAAAGCAATCTAGAAGCAGAGTTGTCAACGGACAGATCAAGTGGTGGCAAAACGAAGAGTCATGCTATTCCGGATCCTTCTCGGCCCAACGTTTTTCGGAGCCATGCGGTGGGCGCGGAGAAGACAAACTCTGAATAGTCCTCGGTATACGGAACGATCCCTAACTGGGCATGGAGAGTGAATTAAGATTGACAATCCTTCACGATTCCCAACTGAGCATGAAGAGTGAAATGAGATTAACGATCCTTCACGATTCCACCACCCTGAGCTGCAGCACGCAAGGTACGGGGTGCCCGCCCTGCAAACCCCACGCCCGAGTATCCTTGTGCGTAGTGTAGTCCACAAGCCCCGTCTGTAGAGAACAAGGGGGCCTGCAGCACTGTTAGCGTCGAACTGTGTGGCACCAGGCGAATGCGAAAATCTGGAACTCGATGGTCTACGAGATGCGGAAATGCCTCCGGCTGCTGCCTTCACCAAGTTCCAGAGCGGTCGTTGCCGTTGGGCGTTACAGGGGCGGGAACGGGCCGTTCATCTCACCCTGGCGCTAGACCGACATGCTGGGACTAGTTCTAGCAGCCCAGCCCACACTCATAACAGGCCACATAGCTACACCAGGGTTGTTGTACTCCCCTGTAGTACGTGGTAGGGAATCCTTGAGCGGGGGACCTCCCAGATTGAGCAAGCGGAGGACTTTCCCCTGCGTTACCCACCGGCGGCAAATTTCAAAGCGCAGGGCTGGCATAGCAGCAGGTTCGCGCCCCACGAGAGAGAGAGAGAGAGAGAGAAGGGGGGGAGGGGAGGCACCCATGGCACGCAACGAGTTACAGGGTTTTTCTATCCGAGGGAGCCCTCACGTGTTAACGGATGTTGGCTCGTGGATCTGGAGAGAGAAATGAGATGGCCATTGTTCGTCCGACAAAGACCGCATTCTTGTCGCCGTCACCAGCATCCGGTCCTCGTCGCTCGTGGACTATCTCTTCTTTCACTTTGCTGCCATCCACACGTTCGGGAGCTCGCCTCTTGATCTCTTGACGCTTGTATACCACGCTCGTTTTTAGCATTCAGTTCATTCTTCCCAAGCATCTTCACGTGCAGAAGCATCAATGGCGCCTTTCTTGGTCTCGCTCCTAGTCTCCTGCCTCGCTCTTGGGGTCCAGGCGGGCGGCAGGGGACTTATGCCAGAACTTCAACCGCCCGTCAGGAAGAGCCTCCGGTCCAACGCAACCGAGGGGCGCGCGCAGAAGCGATGGCACGGTGTTGAGACGGGGACCGGAAACGACGAGACTCACCTTTGGCCTAACAAGAAGATAGTGTACGCTTTCGACGAGCCAATCTTTTCGAAACCTATGAATAAACACTTTGTGGCTGCCTTCGGGTTGTGGAAAAGTTCGGGCCTCAGTGAGACCGAGTTTACATACGAGGAGGTGTCCAAAGAAGCCTGCGAATCCGGTATGTTACCGCTTGCTTGCCTTTTCGCTCCTGCCATCCGCTTCTCAAAGCATGGTTTCTATTTCGAGGCCAAAGACTAACGGGATGGAATGAACCTACGAGGATAGATCGAGGAAAGTGTCTTCTAATCATGTTCGAGAACGAAGGAAGCCATGGAACTATCCCTGCCCTTCCCCCTACAAGTCGCACGTTTGAGGGACCATACATGAAACTTGTTCTCCCCGAACCACTCGAAGAGGGCGAAACTGAGCCCCCTGCAGACCAAACATGGGAATTCCCTGAAGCTATCGCCCACGAGCTGGGCCATAGCTGGGGGCTCCTGCACGAGCACCAGATGCCGGCCTATTGGAGTAAGGAGTTTAATCCGGACATGGACTACGACGGAACAGCCTTCACAAGCAGCAACTTTGCCTGCGAGACGCTGGAAGGCTATGAGGATGCCCTGTTTCAGGCTCAACGTGCGTTCGGGGGGGACACTGAGCGCGCAAAAATCATCTGCCACGACGTACGCGAGGCCAGAAACTTCGGGTTCGCTGCGGACATGTACCTGCCGGACCAAGATAATATCGTGGGCAACAAGTTGGCCCTGGGTTCCCTGGGCGCCGATGATGTCGACTGGGACTCTATCATGATCTACAACACGTATCTCTTGGGCACCAAACTCCTCACGAAGCCCAACGGTGAGGATATCGTTGTCAACAAGGCGCCTAGCCAACTTGACGTCCAGGCGATTCAGGCGCTCTACTCAGGCACTTACAGTAGGCCCACGGTCACGCTGCTCAACGAGGCAAGGAATGCGCAGCAAGCCAGCTTTCTCAAGATTGCCTGCTCGACTTGATGGAGAGCGACACAAGCCGTTGCATGATTTTTTCATCTGCACACGTCGAATCGACCGTTCGAGGCTTGTTATGAACGCCGATCATATTTTACAACATTTCCCCATTATGTACTTACTTATGGGCAACTTCATTTCTTATCTTTCCACAACAAAGTAGAAATACTTCATTCCAAATACTACAAGTTTTCTTTGTCCTAATCCGTGTAGCACATTATGCTGGTTCAAAGACAGTGGGTGATGTGCATGATGATATCGGCGATCTTTAATTAGATGTATCGCATTCAAACAACCTCGTGGCACCTATTCAGATGTTGCTACATTGGCATAATCACAGACTGTCGAATTCAGGAGCTTTTACCGGACAGATCGTCCAGGAAAAACCGGATAAGAGTCCAAAGAACAATCTCTTTGGATCCGCGATCAAAGCTGAGCTTGTAATTCACCTCACCAAAGAAAAAGATTTCAAGAATGTGGAAACATGACTCTTTTTTGCTCTGTATCTCTCCCAATCCCAATCCTTATACGTACAATTTTCCTCCCACCTACAACCCTCCCAACCGCCTTCCTCGCCCATTGGTTTCTGAATTGGCTTTCCACCTCACCTACTCTAAAGCTCAGCCTTGTAATAACCCGGCCTGTGCATGACCTGTGGATATGGCTTGACCACTTCGCGGGTTTCCGTCTTCTTGCGCTTAATGTTTGCGCCCAGGGCCTTAATTAGTGAGCCGTCGTCAAGGTCAATGGCCCAAACCATGGTTCTGTTCGCAACGATATCGTTAGCAAGTGGTCGCTTTCAGATGAGAGCGGTGCATGGAGTTCCCGTTGATATCAAAGGATATGTGCGTGTGTACATGTATCAGATGGGAATGTGCGCAGATGCGGCAGACGCGGTGCTTACCCTCCAAGACATCTCTGATTAGCGTAGTCAATCTTGAGCTTGAGCGTCTCGGCATCATCCCAGCTGACCCACTGGTTCGAGTTCCAAGTGGCAATCTTGACAGCCGCGGCCTGGTCAAAAGTGACTTTGGCGCCCTTGTCAACAATGTCATGAATCTCTGCAGCCGAGAGCACGCCCGGCGTGCCCGTGCACGCACCGCCATCGGCTCCAGACGTAAAGGGGCACCCGGCGGACATACAGCCTGGGTCCTTCATGGTAAAGCCTGGAGACGATGCATGTTAGTAAAGAACATTTTCTTCCATCAGTCGGAAAGAAAGATAAGGGGGAATTCAATATGATATGAATATGCTCACTTCGGCCGTAGAAGCCCAATCCCATGACCACACGTTCCGGATTGATGTTGTTTCTCCACAACAGGTTGAGGCCCATCTCAATCTCCGTCAAGTTGGTGTGTGCGTATGCATAGGCACCGATCGACTTGACAGTGCTGTCCCAAACGCCATCTGTTTATAGACTTAGTCATCATGCATAGTTGAGGATGTGATGCAGGGTTTCACGGCAGTGGATTCACTTACGGATGTCGTAAGTCATGATGTTGAACCAGTCAAGGTACGGCTCGAGCTTTTGGATGTTGAAGCCACGGAGATACCAATATGAAGCCGGCTGAAAGGTTAACGCAAATGATAAGTTAGTCATACGCAAAAAAAGAATTGACAACGTAATTGACAAGTAGAAGTGTCACTCACCAGAGTCAAGGTCAACCCAAACTCACGGCCGCTATTGTTAAGCCGATTCCGGAGTCTCTGCAGGAACGTGACATAGTTGTCAAAGTCCTCCTCGCGGCCCCCACGGTCTTCGGCCACAGGATATTCCCAGTCAAGGTCCACGCCGTCAAAGTTGTTGTTATAGAGAAACGTGATGAGCGACTCGAAGAACTTGTCCTGGGCGTCGGTGGACTTGGCAAGATCGGAAAAGGTTGTGCGGTACGGGCCCGGGTCGTTCATGGCCCAGCCACCAATGGCGATCCAGACCTTGAGTCCGGGAGACTTCTCCTTGAGGGCCGATACTCGCTTGTACCTGGAAGCAGTGCCCTCGTCCATGGGAGCAATACGGAAAGTAACAGGATCAATTAGGGCAAACGCGAAATTGATGTGAGTATACCTGTTGCAAAGGAAATCACAGCGTTAGCTGCCAGAATTCCGGTAAAAAAATAAATTTTCACCGAGGACTCATATGCTTACCATCCAAGCGGTATATCCTCCGGTTCCATGTCTGTGTTACGCGGCAGCTGTTAGTGCCGTGGACATTACCACCAACCAACTACCTGAAGCGAGCATCACTTACTGCCACACGGTCTCTGGTAATTCCATCCTTCATAGTATCCAATTGTCCGCTTATCGGAACTGCTGCCGCTGCACTGCGGGTTGGGAACAGTCTTGCCGTCGCAGAAGTCTGGCGTGGTACCACAGAATCCAAATCTGGTGTTCGCGGAGGCCATTTGTTAGATGTGCGAAAATCTCACGACCGCTGGAGTTTCGAGTCAGGGCAAATCAAAAGGGACCTACTTGGAACAGCAAACATTGAGCGGGCATGTGGAAGCGGCTGACCATTGCATTCCCCAGCCTGGGTCGCACTCGCTCTTCTCGCTGCAAGAAGAAAAGCAATCTGCGCCGCAGTATTCGGGTCCGAGGCCGCATATGCCGTTGTCTTGCGCATCACTGCAGAGGGCAAATGACCATGGCGTTAGCATCTGTAATTTCACAGACACGCTCATAAACATACGAAAGCGGGTAGATTTGTTCCTGTCACTTACAGCTTGCCACAGCAGCCAAGCTTGCATGGCTTGGTTCTGCTACAGGTGTAGTCTGGTTTTTCCTCAGCCGCGGCAACGGCGAACTCTGTTTGTGCAACGATATCGGCAAAAGTGACTCCGTCTTGGGCAATGACACGGCCGGCAAGGACGCTTGCGCCCATGATGAACACTTTAAGGCAGCTAAACCGCCCTAAAAGCGATGATGTGTCTCCCATCTTGAAAATAACAGCCAGAGTCTGAAAGCGGCGTGAGGTTTGGTGATCGCGTCTCCTCAGCAAGACAATCCAATGCTGGTGCGAAATGTGCCTTCTCTAAGGGACCAATTTTGAAGCTTCTAGTAAAGAACGGAGCAGAAATGAGTGGCCGTTGTGGTTAGAGGTGCGCAGATGTCTTGCAGCCTTGAAAGAGCAGTTGAGAGAGGCAAAAGACTTTGCGGTCACTCAAGTCCTACGAGCCATAACGGCCTCGGGCGGACCGGCGAAGCCCTTGTAGGCAACGGGTTCCAGCCCAGAGACCCCTGTCGGTGCCTAGGCACTCTTCTGCATGGGACGATCGAGTTCATCTGATGATTTAGAGAACATCCGTGCCCATGGTTCGCGCCTATCGCCACATAGGGAGCCACGTGCCAACAATGTCGCCACAAAATAAAGGGGGAACGGCTCGAATAGGCAAGAATCTGGCAAGGATTTTTCAACCGATCCTCTGTACCGAGTAGTTAGAGTATTAAACAACATTACGGATATCCACTTCAAGGTCTGGTAGCGGCCCCCACAATGTCCTGGCAGGTTGGTGACGGTCGACCCATGGCTTATGCAAGGGGCACAGTCCACAGGATCGGACTGCTTGTCATGGTCATTGAACTAGACAGACTGGTGGATCAACTAGGCGATGGTGTCTAGTACACCAAGACCAGAGCGGGAATACGCAGACTATCAGTAATTCACGGCAAGCGGTAGCGATAGCCGAGCCGGAAGTCATCTACATCTCCACGATTACTGTGGCAAGGCTTGGCCGACTGATTTTGCGCCTCAAGCTTGTACAGTGAGCTCTTAAGGTTTTCTTCCTCCAGGCGAGAGCTACCATCTTCGAGGTGGTCTATGTTGTCAGACCGTGATGGAGACAAAGACCGGTAGGATGCTCTGACTTGCTGTGGCAGAACGGCCCGTCTCGCATGCATGTTCGGGGGCTCCTCGAGTCTAGATTCGAGGCTAGTTCAGGACGTGATCCTTCTCGTTCGGACTTCCTCCGTTTTGTGCGCGCCAGGTGTAAAATGCCTCAAAGTCGTAGAACTTGTAGGATACGACACCACATGTTGTCTCGCGCGAAGGATTCTGCCTGGAGATTTTTCATTTTCAATTTCGCTAGATAAACGCAGGAATTAAACCCTGCATCTACAGATAGAACGGTGTCAATAGGCATCCTCCTTTGGAACCCTGGTGTATCCAGACAGTGTGAAATCATCCCTACCCGAAAACGGTGCGGGCCGTTGACCGGGCAGGGTTTACAGACGCCATGCGCGCGCCCAGTTTTTCGGAAAGTTGCTCACTGCTCCTTCAGCAGGGGTTTTAGTACTAGACTCTTTGAGTTTTCATTGGCCTCCTCCGCTTGCCGAATTGGTGGGAGAACCGAGACAGAGCCCATGTTTGCCTTCGGCCATCAGCGGCCGGTCCATTCACTTGTTCAAGATATTATCCTCAAGGCGGCAACTCATTGTTGTCAAGTTCCTAATCTCACAAGCCAGTCGCCTGGACCTCCAGCATCCTCAACTATCGAGTTGTTGTTTTTTTCTTCTCCAGTCACTCGTTTTTTCTTCATGTTTTCTACACAGATCTGACTTAGTGTCTTCAAGATAAGAAAGGGTTATACGGAGAGGATATAGCATTATTGTAAGTCCAAATTTGCTCAGATACATTGTCCCCGGTATTCCGGAGACAGAGAGATTCATCGCTAACGGCACGTAGACAGAGCCCAAAGCATCATGAGGCAATGTGTTTGGGTCGCTGTGGCGTGGGGTTTGCTCCTGAGCTCAGGAAATTCATACATCATCCCGCACAAAGACGGCAAAGACAACAATGACACGTCACCCAACGATGCGCTCAATGTCTTGACCAAGCGGGACACAGACCCTGCCAACTTGAGTTGGATCAAGAAGTGGGCTGCCATTGGCGACAGCTTCACGGCGGGCATCGGCGCCGGCCGTCAGCTTGGCCAGGCCTTCCACAACCACAACGATTGGAAGTGCTCACGATACGATCAGAGCTACCCCATGGTGCTGAACACCATGTTTGGCCCGTCCGTTTCCAAATTTCAATATCCCGCCTGTAGTGGCGATCGCTCCGAGCAGATCTATAAGCAGGTCACCGACAAGCTAGACACTGACTTGAACCTGGTTGTCATGACGGCTGGAGGTAACGATCTTTGCCTTGTAGGTCACTTTTCAACCGCGATGTAACAGTACATTGATAGGCACTATGTGTAATGTCTCTGCTAACTTTGTTGAAATAGGCTGCAATGATCAGCAGGTGTGTCATTCTGCCGTAAGTACATGAACGATATGAGCTGCTGATGCAACCCATTTCACATCGCTGACATGATCTGTATCACAGTTTCGATGGCGAATCTGTTTGCGATGAGGTCATCAAAGCAGCCGAAGAAAACATCAAGACGATTCTCAAGCCCAATATCAAATCGATCTTGCTTGCCCTCAATGACAAGATGGCAAAAGACAGTGTTGTCGTCTATAATGGTTATGCGCAGTTCTTCAACACAGACAAAGACGAGACGTGCGTTGATGATCAACGATGGGCCCAGTCAGCTCTCTTGACAAAGCATTGGTTCTCGGATCCAATTCCCCTGAACGTGGCTCTTCGCAAGCGGTTCAATGGGCTTGTCATTGCAATTAATGACGCCATTAAAGATGTCATCAACGACGTCAAGAAAAACGGCAACGTCAAGTACAAGATTGGGTAAGCATCCACAATGTAGCTTGCATGTCACAGAAACTTTCTTTGTTTGTTGATACTGACTTTGGAGGAAAACGCAGCTTCGCAGACTGGGATAGATGGGTTTACGAAGGCGTCAGGGGCCAGTTCTGCGACCCGATCGGCAAAGGCTACTATCCCGACTCCAGTCAACCAGACTTGCAATTTTTCAAAAAGGACACTTTTGCTTATCCAGGTAAGTGAGCAAGAAATTTGCTGTGCCGGTGCGACTTACTGGGACTTGGAACTGTGCAAGTGCAGATGCCATAAGGTGCTCCCTCGGCGCCGATGAACTGAGTCAATGGGGAACTGACTGAATTCATCAACAGAACAAACGGAGTTAAGGAAGAGGGGTTTCGATCCACAGAATGCCACAGAGTGGGAGCTCCGAGAACTCGAGATATGGGAGAAAGCGAACGCCAAGGCACCCCTCACCAAGTCGGATCTATACAAGTCAACCCTGTATAACACACCCGATCCGCGTGCTGTCTCACTACACCGGCTGAATCCACGGGATACCCCAACTCCAGCAACCTGCCCAGGTGACGACGCTTTTGATCCTATTCGGTACCTTCGGTTTCTTGGGGTCGGTCTTCCAGACACATTCGGCAAGATATTCCATCCGAACGAGCTCGGACACGTGACCGTGGCCTCTTTCGCCATGGACCGGCTCATCAAGCTCCGGGCCGAGGTCCTCGGCCAGGACGCGAGCTGCAAGAAGTTTGACGAATTCCACTGCTGGCAGGCGGAAGGCTCCAGGGCTTATGCGCACCCCAATGTCCTAGACGCAAACTACCAAGATTTCTGTAACACGCTACAGGCGCCCAGTCACAAGGTTGGGTGGTCGATCGAGAAGTCCTACAACCAAGGCACCCCAGACGAAAACACCTTCAAGATTGAGCTGTCTGAAAAGGCCGGTTCCTTCGACAAGGACGCGTGCCTCGAGGCCTTTAAGCGAATCATCCATGGATGTGACGGCAGCGACCCCAACAACCCCATGAATTGGAAATTTGGTGGCAAATGGATCCGCGGCGAGTACACATACCGCGTCGACATTAAGCGCAAGAACCGCAAGTGGCCCGTATACCGAGAGCCTGTGGGTGACTGTGATAGCCAGTACAAACTCGTCACTAGCAGCTTCTTCATCCACGGCGGCGGCTGGGCGACTGCTGACTTCGGCCAAGACACGCTCAAAAAGCAGGCCGGAAAATGCATCGGCTCCACCCCATCGGCGTGGAAGTTCTGGTACTACGATGAGCCGGATAAAGACGGTAACGAATGGTCAGCCAGTTTCAACACCCCCATCTGGGTGCGTTCACGGTGCTTTGATAACGACAAAGTCCCTAACGCTTCTGGCGGGCACGTAAGTGGGTGCTCTGGTACTGGCTAAAATAGGAGATATTGTGGTGTGATAATAAACGTTGGTGTGGTGGAAGTCGGGCGATACTAATTGATATCGCTCGAAACCTATGGCCTTGTTCCATGCCTGTATTCTGTTTAGTGATATTCTTATCTCTCAAATTCTCTATAACAACGGAGTAAAGCCTTTTTGTATTCTATCTTTACAGCCCCGAATTTGGCACTGTGTTTGCTGAACTCATTAGCAGAAGATCAGTGTTGTTAGTGCAACACTTGTTATCATCCAGGCTGTAAATTTCGGCAAAAATGGCTCCAGACTAGCCTTGTAAAGCGTTACTCTTTTCCTAGCCTATCTTTTTGGTGCAATGGGGCACAATGCGTCTGAAGCATGTGGAAACCAACAGAAAGAGGCATACATGCGCTGTAATTTGGTGGTGTTGAGTGCTAATGATAGTTTCAAACATGATGGCGTCCTGTGAGTATAATATCTACTATCGCAATATCATAATGACTAGTGTAAAACTCTACCGGACATGTGTTGCTTGAAAATTGCACCACAAGTGAGAGGCCTCTGTGATTGTGCAGATTCTTGATCCTTTTCGCAGCACCTTCCATCTTAGTAACTCTGCATATCAAGTATTTTTTGTTAAGTGTTCAAAAATTCCTGAACCAATGATTAACAGTGCGATGCCACAAATGTCCTATTTACTAGAATCGCTGCTGCGTACGCTACACCACCCAAAACCCAGAATAATGCTGACTAGATGACTGAGTCAATTTGGATCACTTAAAGTGCAAGAAGAGGGTTGGAATAGTGAAGATATAGCAATTGAAGCTTTGTTAGGGATTGAATTTGGTCTTCAACCTATCACTTCGTATAACTCCTGCACAAAGTCTCTGGTACGGCCGGGTAGCACGCGCCTGGAAACCAAAGGCACATCATCTTCGCCTAACGCACACTGGAAAACGCAGCACCTCTGCGCAACCAAACCAACTTGGCATCCCCAAAAACTAACATCAAGATTCTTTACCCAAACTTCTTTTCCATCGCCTAACTCTAAGTATCTCTAGCCGACATACGCCTTATGCGTGACATTGCCCAGAATACCGCTCGTGCAGTTGGGCGAACGCCATGTTTTTCGCCTCGCCTTTGATGGGCAAGAATCCGACGGGCCAGAAGGTGCCGTATTGGCAATGTTGAAGAGTTTCTACAAGGTTTGTCCGACCCGTTGTCGTTCTGAGTATCCCAATCTGAGAGCTTGGGGAGATAACCGTCATACAACGCAAGCCTCCAAGAAGTTGCCAAACCGCCACGCGAGCCGCCCCCTCAATGAAACGACTCGACGGGGTCAAAACCATGGCCGATCGCGTTCTTCTGCAGAATTCCAGCCCCTCCTCACAATCCGCATTCTTACTTGCCCTGCTCATAGTTGCAGTGCGCCAGTCGACAAACATCATTGCCACCCATCACATTAAATGGTGCACTTTGGCCTTTGGCGCCCTAGAAGTGATATGTCCGACGCAGAAAAGCCCACGGGGCGTCTCTATTCCAAAGCCAATGCCCTGCACCAAGATTTGAACCCTAAACCAGTGCCCATAGACGACGACAAAGACGACAGGGATTGCCAGTGTGGCTGTTAGAGCAAACCCATCAACCAACTTTCTCAAAGAACCCGTCAACTTTGTGAATGGCTTCACACATCAACCAACCCCGTCACTAAGGTAAGCGGAGAGAGTTATGTTGAGGGTTACACTGTGGTGTCGAGCCTGGGCTGTTGGAATCTTGCTGCCGCACCCCTCGACAAGATGAACTTGGCGATTCCTGAGGACGGTTCCGTTCAAAAGTTCCTTTGAGATCTTAGAGTGATGATGCACGGATGAGTTAACTTTTAGACGCTGCTGCCAACAGAGTCACAGGATCGCTAGCAAGTGTTCAGCCACATCTTCCTATGGGCGGTATACTAAGGTACACCTACCTCGAACGACGTTCAGTTGCCTCCTAAGCTGCTCATGAACAAGTCCTATAAGCTTCCAATATTGAATGGCGTGAAAAGAATAGTATTGTATGTGCCAAGCCAGCCACCTGCTGCTCGAACTTATGCCAGAGGCTCAAGCTGAGCGGGCAAAACAATTACTCTAGCTATTATTCAGCTTAATTGGCCACAGTATCACCATATTCATTTTGTCCTCTTTAGTTTTGTGGTGAACTCAAGCGTCTGCGAAGTCAAGTGGGAAAGTGGTTGAATTTCAGAACCTATCTTTGAGGCGACGAGACGGCAAGATATAGTTCTCTCAGAGAACATGAGTCTTTCCAGGTGTGGCTTTATAGTCGGAAAGCTTGCGCTACAAGCGTCACATCACAACACGTGTGTTGTGCGACGGTTCATTTATCCAACATAGGTGACTTCATCCAACAGTGTGCTACAGATCAACCATGGTCGCTGCGGTCACTAAGACTACTCGACGCTGTCCAGACACTACAGAAATGCTGCAGATTCAAACCCATGACTCTGCCATTCATTATTGGTAAATCCTAGCATCTCTCTCATGACCTCAAACTTGGACGCGTGCCTTTCACTGTTGCCCACCATGAACGAGGTGTCCGTCAGCGGTCAACTTCTCTTCTTTCCTGTCACCCATATGGAACGATCCGTTCTGAGCTTCGCGTTACCCTTAAAACGGAAATTGAACTATGTTACTCGAAACTCTGACAGCCCTATTTTCTCAAGCGTCGACTTTCACATCAGCTAAGAGCCATGTTGAACTGCAGCAGTAACGCAAAGCTACATGTATATGGTTCTCATACGTCTCTTTTTCACCCAAACACACTCTACCTCTATTTTTTAACAGTTGGTGACTGATTTTAGCATAACAATCTATACTCTACGTGGCTTCATGATAATCAACTAGGGTTGTTGCTTCTTTATCTTTCAGCATTCGCCTGCAAGTAACCTATGGCCAAGCGCAATGGCGTACGTGTATACTCCGCGACAACTTTGTAGTCAACGCCTTTTTCTCTCAGCAGCTCAGCTTTTTCTTGATCACCATCTATTAAGGCTAAGTTCAATAGTGTTTGTCCCTACTCATCAAAGCAACCTAGGGTCGCGCCCTACTCTGTCAGCAACCTGGCTACTTTCAAGTAACCACCCACACAGGCAAGTGCAGTGGTGTAAACTTCCCCAACCCATGGCGACTCTTTCTTAATAAATTCTTAGCTACTCCTTAGTAATCATGCTGTTCAGTTTTTCTTTCCAGCCCCGCCTTGGCTTGCTCTAAGTTTCCATCCGGCGAAGTCAATAAGCTCCAAGACTTCCATCTCGAACTCCACCATCTTTGTATTAGGCTGGAAGTTAGCTAGATGCCCCCCTCTCAGGTCATGTGATTAGGCGTTCATCCAAACTTGGCAGCAGTTCTAACGTTGGTGTTGTTTCCGATTGGCAGTTTTGACTACTTCTTGACGACCACGCCTTGAGGACAATCCAAGTGGTGTTTGTCCGATGCCATCCTCAACATCAACATAGCCAGCTTCTCCTGACAACACGTTCACTGTCCTTTCTAAGCCACAATATGCCGCCAGGTGAAATACCATCCTACGATTCACAACTCAAGTGTATCCTTGTAAAGTGGAGTCACTCTAACTTGCCGATAGTGCCTGGCTTGCTGCCGCGACTTGTGCCTTTTTCTATAAAAATGACAGCACTATGTAAAAACTACTAGTCGCGCAGGCTTCATCATCGCCGCATGGGCATGATGCCCCCAGTCGCAAGCGGCATAACCGTACAGGGGGCATGTCGACTAGATCTCTGATCTGGACCATCCTGCGAGGCACGGCACTGGGGGAGCAGCTCACACGGGTTGATTAAACATGGTCCTTCCAATGCTACATATTGGGAGAACGACAAGAGGACAAGAGTATAAAAACTTCGTGCAGCCAGTCACAGCAGGGCTCGGTCAAACAACGCCGATCTCCATGGGCCAAATAAATGCAGTGTCACACAAATGGATGATGATCAGTCGTCTGTCATTTCGCCATCTCCAACTCTATTGACCCTTCATAACGGAAGACTGAGACACCTCCACACACGCAACGCCTGTTAAGGCTAAAGTAATGCTCTCAAGGTCTCTGATGGGGTTAAAAATGCAGTGAAGCCCTTTTTTTTTTTTGCCAAGTCGCGTTACGTCCGTCGAAATGGGAGACGAAATTATGGCAACCAGAGAGAATGTCGGAGATTTATCTGGGACGGATTCGCCAGCCAAATACGCGAAATCTGATGGGACGTGAATTTGGCCCCTAGCAGAGGGCTAGCATGTAGATGAGAGATTTCCTAGTGACACACACAAACCCAATAGATAAACAAAGGAAACGACCGCAAAGTATAGATCTTCGATAAGTAACAAGATTATAATGGCTTCGAACTTATCATACTTCCTTAACATTAATCGATCATCAGCTCTCCTAGAGGCGTAGCCGCCATCCCCCGCCTTCCGGCGGCATTAAGCATGCTCTTAAATCTCCCCTAACACCCTTAGCCTCGTCTGCTGCTCCTCCCACTCCCCGGATCAGAAAGCCAGTTACTACCTACTAGTTACTATCCACCCTCGTCCGTCGTCCCATGGCAATGATACACCTGACAAAGTCTGGAATCCAAGTTTTCCCCTGTGGACGCGACGCGGATAGCCGGCATATCACGCCAACGCCATTCACCCAAATGACGATGTCGTCTTGCGTTTCGCTCTGTCGATGCTTGCATCACTGCGCGTACCCACCATTCTTAAATTCAATAGTCTCTGCAGATCACCACATACGACCATACCTATTGGAAAACTCGGGATCCCGTCCGCTCTCCCATAGATAAGCCAATGAGGTCTGGATTAGTAGTTGGGCCGGTGACGACCAGCGAATACCCGGTGTTGTATGTTTTTTGCTCGACATGTCGGATAAAGCTGACACATGCAAGCCTGGATAGATGTCCAGCTGCTCCAAGAAGAATATCAGTCAAGACAGACACATGCGGCAACTGGGACGTGAGGTATACGATGAAAGATTTTGGAACAGGTTAAGCGAGGCTGTCTTGACTACCAGACAGAACGACGAGCGTTGAATCTTATCACTTCGACTGGAAGGAAAGCCAATGTCAGGTGGCCACACCAGATCAAGGGAGGCTCGGCCTTGCGATAACGAGAATACGTTGGTCAATGACGGTAGATTACAGTCCATTCGATGCCCGGAGTCCCAGACCAAATGAAACAGCCGACAAGAAAGGGCGAAATTTGAGTGGAACATTCTCATTCTGGCTCATCAAGGTCGGGAAAGACCCGAAAGCTACGTGGCAACTTACAACAAGCCGGACACATATAGTCTGGAATTGTCTTCAATGTGATCTGTGAGACAGGTTGATCAAGGAATATGAGGAGGAAAGTTTGGGCCCGGCGCGTGTGGAATGGCCGACTCCAAAACTGGGGCGGCGAGCTTGAGCCAGGAAGCCTCGTTATTTCGGGCCTAAATCCTGTGGATCTGGATTTCCCAGACTGATTCGCAAGTGGCCAACGATGCAGCTCATTACAGGCCGCACATCGACATCCGGATAAAAAACTTTTCATCAACAAACTCATTGACCATTCATGATCAGCATAAGAAGCAGCGAGCTGATAGATTCACGGTTCGCTCAGTGGGTTTACAACCCTGGTTTCATGATAAGCGACCCATGATAGAGCTGACTGACACACTAGACACCAGAGCGAGCAGCCTACCAGACAAGATTGATAGGCAAGATGTGTCTCAGAAAGCAAGTGGTAGACATTCATACCAACGCCAACTTTGGCGACGTGGTTACCAAGCACACGGATCTCGAACTCACCATTAATTTCAATAAAAAGATCGTCTCTGGTACCACCACCATCACGGCTGAATCTCAGCTAGAAGCCGGTCTGAGTGAAATCGTCCTTGATACCAGTTTCCTTAAAATCAAGGGCGCCACAATCTCCGGTTACGAAGCGCCCTGGAAACTGGGCATTAAATTCGAACCCAACGGAACGCCCCTTTCGGTTCAGCTGGATAAGCCCTACCGGAAGGGTGAGACACTCAAACTGATGGTATGTTCGACGGTGCTTCGCTGCTTGTAGCGAAGATAGTCCTGTGGCATTTGAAGAACAAAGATTGATGCTTAGTATAGCTGAGCTTTGAGAGCACGCAAGAGTCCACCGGTCTCCAATGGTTCAAGCCCTCACAAACCGACGACAACAAGTATCCCTTCATGTGTACGTCTTGTTTGTTCTTTCATTGTGCGCTGGCTGATGAACGTAGTCTCCCAGGGAGAACCAGTGCATAGTCGCTCTATCTTCCCCTGCCAAGATACGCCATCCACCAAAACAACATTTAACATTATTGTTTACTCCATTCTGCCCGTAGTGGCTAGCGGTATTCCAGGGCACGATCTCATCTTTCCGCCGGTTCAGGACGCATCCGAGTTGAAGCGCTACTCTTTCAAGCAGACGATTCCAATTTCCAACTACCTCTTTGCCGTTGCGAGCGGGTAATTGACTATGCACGAACAGATCAAGGTCGCATCACTAACGCGATAGTAGGAATCTCGTCGGTCAGAAAGTCGCTCCTAGGAGCTACCTTTATAGCTCCCCCGATAATCTAGAGGAGTGTGTAGCCGAGTTACAGCCAGATCTTCAAGCTATCATAGAGACCACTGAGGTAAATCACGTACATCTATTCAACCATTATCAACTTTTAGAGTCTAGCATTAATTGTAAATCTAGAAACTTATCTTTAAGTATCCCTGGCCCTTATCCTATTAAGTACTATAAGGCCCTATTTTCGCCAAGGGCGGGGTAAAGTGTTACGGTCAGATATCCGACAGTAGTGTTTTCTGCTAACAGGTAGCTAAGGTCGATACTTAAATAACAGTAACGCGGTCTTGTTAGCTTGTTGATAATCTTGCTGGTCTGTTAGGCATACGGTGATCAGTCGTATACTCGGTAGGCGTGGGTAGCTCGTATAGCTTCACAACAGAAGGATAATCTAAGAGTCACTTATAGTAGAGTGAATCACGAAGTTAATTACTAAAGAGCTATAGAAGTCTGTCCTTACACGTCCTAAAGTCTATCCTATATATAGTCCCGTGGTTAGGTATGTCAGTTAGCTATATTAGATATCCTAAATATCTATTCTATCCTACTAGATTATTTAGATATCTCCTATATCTAATATATCCTTATCTTATCTTTATATAACCTGTACTATAGTTCTTCCTGTCTAGGGAGTTATCTATTAGCCCTTAGGTTTCTGTCTATATAAATACTATACCGCCCTTATCCTTAGTAGGGCTGCCTTACTTATAACTTATTAGGTCGTAATATTAGGTCTCCTCTTAAAAGGTCTTATCCTTAAGACTATATAAGTAGGTAGTGTCTCTTAGGTTAGGGAGCTATTAAACTTACTTCCTTTAATAATACTTATACTATATTAGGTTATATTAAAAAACAAAAGGCTATAGCTTTACTAGCTAGTTATACTAAGAAAACTAAGTAATATAACTCTTTCTTAAGTCTTATTTTAGGTAATCGTGTTATTATACCTATTTATTCTTCTTATAAGGTTTAAGGTTTCTCCTTATATAAGGCCTTACCTTCTAATTCCTCTTGTTATACTAAGTATATCCGTAGTAGTAAATCGTACTATAATCTTTAGGGCCTTTTAGCTTAATAGCTTTATTATATTAGTAACTAATACTAAAAGCTTAAAGATACCTTAGAGAAAGTAGAAAAAGAACGTTACGCTTTAGACGCTAAAGTAAAGCGTCTTTAAAAACAAAAGAAGATATAGTTTAAGAAAATAATACGTACGGTATGTTATAGTATTAATAGTGTTAAAAAGTTAGAGCGCGTAAAGAAAGAGGAGGTAAAGGCTAAGTAGCTTTAATAAGAGGGGATTTACCTACCTTTTACTAGTTCTAACTATCTTTTAAAGGATTTTATTAGGGATTAAGACGCTATCTATAGGGGTGTTACCTTATTGCCTTTAATATTAACTAAGTTTAGTTTACTAAAGCTAGGGTTAACTAGTAGTCCTAAAGTAACTATTAAAAGTACTAAAGGTTCTTAACTAGTTCTTATAAGTTATCCTTATATCTATATCTTTTTTACTTAATAAGATACTATATTTTTTTATTTTCTTCTTATTTATTAATAATTCGTTTAACTTTATATTTTAGTTTGTTTAGTTTTATAATAATATAGTCGTTAGTATTTAATCCTTACGGTATTAGTTTAAGTAAGGCAATATAAAAGACTAAGTAAATCTTTATTATTTTTAGTAAGTTAAGTTTAAACTTAACGTCTAAGATTTTCTAAATAATTTTAAAAGGTCTAAGTTTTTTATAATCTAATTTATTACTTAGTCGTTTTGTTTTAATATTACGTCGTAAAAGATACGTACTATTTCCCTCTTTAAAGGTTAGTCCCTTAACCCTTAATATATTAGTATATTTCTTTATTTATATCCTAATAAATTTAAGGTCTTTAGCGATATTTTCTTAGATTTCTTATAACTTATTATAATCTACTATAGCCTTTAGTACTTATAGCCCTTATTAAGGTTCTCTATATACCGCAGGCTTAAATCTGTAATTTAGGTAAAATAAGGAGTTTAGTATACTTTCTCTAATAGTACTGTTATAGGTAAATTAGGCTATTAGTAGTAGTAGTACCTAATTATCTTAATCGTAGTTAACATAATATTATAAATACTGTTTTAGTATTTAGGTAATCCGTTTAGTTTATCTGTCGGTTTATAGATAAAAAGCGGTTAATAGCTTATAATTAGCTCTTAGTTATAAAATTAAGGATTTCTAAAACTTAGATATAAACAATTTGTCTTTATTAGACATAATTTCTTTAGGCAATCCGTAGTTACTAACGATATATTTTAAGAACGTATATAATAGATCTTCCGCCGTGCTTAACTCTAAGTATAAGATAAAGTATACGTATTTTATAAGTCGGTCAATAATAACTAATATGCTATTATAGTAGGTTTCCGTAAGTAGTTCTTTTAACTTAGGGAGTTTAATAATAAAGTCTAAAGAGATCAAGTACTAGGCTTTTAGTAGCGCTAGTAGTGGTTATAATTGTCTGTATAGCTTATACGGACTGTTCTTACTTTTCTTATATATTTTGTAATCCTTAATTACTAAAGCTACTTCTTATTATATAACCTTTTAATCGTAATATTATCTAATTCGCTTAAAGGTTTTTATTACACCTTAGTGTTTATACGCTTTAACACCGTAAATTTCTCTAATTTATTTAGGCGTTATTCTACTAGTTAAGCTAGTATTAATTCGTCTACTAATTATTAAGAGTTTTTATACTAGTATAAGGTCACCTTAGTTATCTTACTTTAAGATAATAAGTATTTCTTTTAGTACTAGGACCTTATGGTCCGGTTTTTAGCTTAAGGTATTAGCTTTACCGTTTTTTATTCCTTTAATATAGATAATATAGAAGTTAAATTTAGAGAGGAATTTAGACTATTAGATCTGTCTTTTATTTAGGACTTTTAATATAGTAAAATAGGCTAGG
>LFIW01001412.1:0-12138 GCA_001625285.1 Colletotrichum incanum
TAACCCTAACCCTAACCCTAACCCTAACCCTAACCCTAACCCTAACCCTAACCCTAACCCTAACCCTAACCCTAACCCTAACCCTAACCCTAACCCCAGGCCTAACCCTAGCCGAAAGAGGACCTCCGGGTCTTCGCCTATATCCCGGAGGAGGGCCTGTCAGCTGCCCGAAAGAACGCTCCTTTTGCCCTATAACAGACAGTTTGCCGGACCTTTAACCTCTAACTAGCAGATATTCCTCATATCTACTATATTACGACCAGATACTTACTAAGGCTATTAAACAAGCAGATTTAGCAAGGCCTCCTAGCGGACAAGCAAAAACTAGCGGGCTGCTTAGGGGCTTACAAGATAGAGACCCCTATAAAGTGGTTTACCTACGTCGTCCCGCGCTGCCCAGCCAAACTGTAAAGCGTTAATAGGGACGCCCTGGACCTAGCCACCTTAATCAAAGACAAGGTCTTTGCCTAGATAAGACTAAAGCCCACCCAGGCCCGGTAATCCCGCCTTAGGCCGAACCCCCTTACGAACGAAGTCTCTTAGGTAATCTTATTCTTAACAGAGGTACAACCCTTCAGACTGTTTAACCAAAGTAGTATGTCCTAGCTTATTTAAAAGAGGAAGACGCTTATTAGACACGACCCTAGCTACTAGGGCTACCACTTAAACAGCTACTATAACCGATAGCCGCTCTATAATAACTACAGCAGACCTTTAGACTTACATGAGACTAGGCCCTGTACAGCTAAACCTAAGTATATAAACTGTTACGGCCTATTTCAGGCTAGCTATAAGAATTGTCTAGTAAGGCCTTTAACGATAAACGGTATCCCTGCTCTCTTAGACCGGAAGGAGCGGGCCCGGATTTATAAATCGGGCCAGAAGGCCTATAATACCCTCTATAAGGCCAGTCTAAGCGCCTCTTAAAACAGTATACAACAGCCTAGGGACCTCCCTCCCTCCGACTAGGATTAACCGCTCGGCTCTAAGCGGCCGCGTAAAAGGACACCTTCTAAGAGCTTAATCGTGTGCCTTAGGGACAGGGACACCGATAGTAGTAGTATAAGTAAGGACGAGCCTTAGGACGCTAAGGGTCCTCCCTAGACTAACCGTGCTATTCTACCTCTCTTAAGCAGGAGTTAGAGGGTAGCCTAGAAACCGGACTATAACGTTACTAATGCCTATACCTACCTAGAACTTGACTTAGAGACGTAGGCCGAAGCAGGCCTCTCTATAGGTGCTACGTATAGCTTAGTATAACGTAGGGAAGCAGTCCTTAGTATATACAGCTTTCTTAGAGCTTTATTAGGATAAGCTAATTAATATTGTACTGGTTTAAGAACCCTAGATAGGCTATATTAATAAGATATAAATTAATATACACGGGTTTAATTCCTTAGTCCTAGTAGATTCCTAAAAGGATAGGGAAACCAGACCTAGGGTAATAACCTATATACAGAAAGAGACAAAGTAGAAGGCCTAGTAGCTAAGACCCGTATAGATAAGGGACATCTTATAAATTATAGTTAATAACGTAATTACTATAGTTAACGTATACAGGCAACCAGGAGATCTTTATAATTATATAACTATAACCCTCTTAGACTACAGGCCGCTAGAAAGAGTCCTTATAGTAAAGGACCTTAACGCTTATTACTACTCCTAGAAGCCCGGATTAAGGAACAGAAATAGGGGGGGCGATATAGCAGACTAAGCAGATAGCCACGGCCTAACATTTATCGGTAAGACAGGGACTATAACCTATGCCTAAGGCTATATACTTAATCTTACCTTCTTAAACATTCCCCTTACACACGCAGTAGTTAGCCTATACTTACACCTAGGGGCCGATTATTAAGTAATTATCTTAATAATCCCGCTTTATAAGCACTAATAACATCAGAAAGATTAACTACGGTTACTATTAGTCCTAGACTTAGCCTAACCCCAGTTTAAAGACCTAATTAATATAGGAGCCTTAGTCTTACCTACTATTTAGGACGAACCTACCCCTACTAAGTTAGACACCTAAGCTAGAAGAATAGTCGACCTTCTCTTTACGGCTGTCCAGGCTATAGGAAAGAAACAAGGAAAACATAGGAAGGGGGCCCCTTAGTAGACAGAGGAGTGCATAGAGGCCTACCGAAAGTACCGTAAGGCCTGCTGCTAATAAGCCTAAGAACCACAGCAGACGCTACGTCTTACTATCCTTAAAAAGCAGAAGGTCTTCTTAAGTACAGTTAGGAAAGCTAAGCAGGCCTACTAGGCTACTAAGATTAAAGGTGTTACTTTAGACTAAGAACTTTATAAGATTATAGGCTAGCAAAAGGCTAGCCTAGGGGTAAAAGCCCCCCCTCTAGTAGTAGAGGGACAGACGATTAACGACACTTAGGGTAAGGTCTAGGCACTCTAAAGAGCCCTCCTACAGAGGTTTAGTGCCTAGGACGATCTCCTTAGAGACCCGTTTAACGTCCCTACAGTCCCTTAACGACGGATACCCTAGTATAATACTATTAGTAGAGAAGAGCTAAGGGAGGCTACCCTAACAAAGACCACGACCCCTAGTATTAATAGGATTATAACACGGCTGCTCTAGGCTTACTAGGACCTTATATCTAAGCCTGTTAGATAACTATTCTAGGCCTGTATACAGACAGGCTACTTCCCCTAGCCTTTCTATAAAGCAGAAGTCGCTATAATCTTAAAAGTAAGGAAAGTAAACTTCTTAAAAGCTAGATCTTAGCGGCTAATAGCCCTACTATCTTGTCTTAGGAAAGGGCTTAAGAGGCTAATAGCTAGAAGAATGTCCTACCTTACTATCTTAAAAGGGGTGACTAGCCTATAACAATTAGGGGCTCTACTTAGCAGGTTAGTGGTTAACCTAACCACCTGCCTTACTTATAACATTAAAATAGCTCTTAACAAAGGGCTTATAGCGATATTAGTAATAATAAACGTCTAAGGGGCTTTTAACTCTATCCTTTAGAACCGTCTAGTTATCCGGCTATACTAATAAGGCTGGCCTTACAGCCTAATTAGACTGATATTCTACTTTGCTTTAAACAGAACTACTAGAGTCAGGCTAAAGGAAGTAATAACAGAGGACTTCCTGCTGGCCTACAGGCTACCCTAGGGCTCCCCGCTATTACCTATTCTTTTCCTACTTTATATTACAGACATCGTAGCAGAAGACCTAAAGCTTTAGTTCAGGTACGCAGATAATATCGGCCTTCTGGCTATAGGCCCCTCCCTTAAGAGTAATACTGTAATCCTTAGCTAAGAGATTACACGTATCCTTAACTAGGGAGCTAAGAATAAGGTCGCCTTTAACCTAAAGAAGTCTAAGTCTATCTACTTTATAAGAAAACATAAGTAATAAAGAGACCTGCTAGGGATTAAGGCGAGAGACCTTAGAATTAAAGTATTAACGGAGCCTATTCGTTAGCTAGGGGTCTAGTTTAACAAGAGGCTTTCTTTCTAGCACTATGTTAAAATAAAGCTAGCTATAGCGAAGAAGGCGGCTTAATATCTTAGACACCTAACAAACACTAAAGGCGGGCTCCCGGCCGCTACTATACGTAAGGCTGTAACCTCCTGCGTCCTGCTAATCGCCCTCTACGGGGCCAAGACCTGGTATAAAGGCATAACTAAGCTAGCCCCTAGTAGAGCTACTAATACCGGCCGTAACCTTACCCCTTAGACAGGCGTAGTTAGTATAGGCCAGAAGAGCCTTACGCGTAAGGTTAAAAGCGTTATTACGGTAGCAGTAAGGGCTATCCTGCCGGCCTAAAAAATAACTTTAATATACAGCCTCCTTAGGGATACTAGACTACCACTAAGTAAGGTGGCTCTAGAAGGAGTCAGCCTCCGCTTTATAGCACGCCTAAAGAAGATCGATCTATAACACCCTTTTATCCTAAGGCTCTCCTAACAAGGGCGCTAGCAGACAAAGCTCTAATAGACTGTAGACCTTACACTAAAATGCCTAAGACCAGTACTTATCTAACTATAGTACCTCCTAGGGTTATAAGACCTAATAGTCCTATAGACTAAGAAAGAAGTAGCTAAAGCTTTCTAGGCCTAGCTTAAGACAGTACTAGATAACTATATAGTTATCTTTTTAGATAGCTCTAGAGTAACGAATAAAGCTATAGGATATAGGTTTATTATCTACTATAACAATAAGCGCGTGGCCTAGGGCTACGGCTAACTCGGTCTAGTAAAGGTGTTTAACGCTAAGGCTAAAAGGGCGAGGACAGGACTCCGGCGGGCCCTCTTAACCTCCTAAGGCTAGCCGATACATATCTATATCGATAACACTAGTGTTATCTAAGGAATATAGGGCGAGGCACTAGACACCTTATAAGCAGCAGTGCTTAAGATCTAAGCTGCTACTAGGATATATAACATCCGCACTTACTAGGCGCTAGGGCACCAGGGGATTAAGGGTAATAAAGAGGCGGACCGGCTAGCTAAGGAGGGCATAGCGCTACCGGTCCCTTTAGGCTAACTAGCTACGCTCTCCGGGATTAAACGGCTTAGCAGAGAGAGATTGTAAAACCAGTACAGACAGTAGTAAGGTAGAGAGGCGACCGAACGGTACACCCAGCTTGGCCTAAGGGTATACTTCTCCTGCCCTCCCGAACTTACCCTACTACGGAGCACCCTTTACTACCTCTTAGCGGCCCGGTCGGGTTACAGGGACTTTAAGCACTATTACTGACGCTTTAACTATACTGAAGCCTTACTAACCTGCTCCTACGGGGAGGTAAAGGAGGTAGATTATCTGGTCTACTGCCTAGCGACCCTGGCGAGGAGGCAGTAGTGGCCTACCCTCTACCTAACTGGTCCGCTTGACCCTATAGGACCTATAGGATCCCTTGAACGATACTTTAAGGGACTAATGACTGACCCAAAAGGCTTTAAGGCCTTCCTCCGCGTGACAAACTTCTTCCGGAAGATCTGTCCACGCTACTAGGGAACAGGCTTCGGCACGGGATCTAGACAGCCAACTTAACCCTCATAGGGAATAGACGGGAAGCAATGAATCTAGGGAACCAGCGGGAACCAGGGACAGATAGAAGGCATAGTAGCCATCAGGCAGGATTTGGAGGACGAAAGGAAGGGCGATGTATGAAGTACATAGTTCTAGCCCACGGCTCTCCACGCCACATACCCCTCGGGAGGTCTGCGACAAGGGTTCCACTCTTGCCGCCATGGCGTTAAATACAACAACAACAACAACAACAACAACAACAATCGCTTTTGCTGACGGGATCAGGTTATCGGAAGGCTGGCCAAGGAGCACGGCCTAAGCGATCAGGCGCGAGCTAAGCGTATTATGGCAATTGACCAACTGAAGCAGCACATCGAAGAAACACTAAGTACAATACGAAAGACATTCGGGTTTGGAGAAGTACGCCTCCTTGCCGTGCTCTTTTTCCCGTTGGTTGCTCCGGCTGGCTCTTGCCGAACAGTTATTCTGAGGCTTCGTTTCAGGGACATAAGCATCGTCCTAGTGAGGGATCCAGAAGGCGGACCGCATAAGCTTCGTATTCGGTTCACATCAAAGTTCACAAAGGAATATCTCGGTTCTAAAGCTCAGTATGAACCTGGGTTTAGTGTCCTGAGAATGGCCTAAAGAGCTAACGCATCTACAGGAACACCTAACCGATCCCCCAAACTATGTTTGTGTTGGAATCACAGGGGATTCGATATACCGTATACGGTAACGTGGGTGACGAAGGGGATAATACTGTTGTTGTTATTATCCTTATTCTGCGTGAAGAGGGGAGGAAGCTATCTAGGGGCTGGCAGCTGAGGTGAGGTTAATGAGCTAAGGTCCTCCCTTTCGGCCGTAGCTACCCCGGGCCCGAACTCACCCGATCGGCCGAACCACGCTGGATAGCTGATATCCAGTGATATCCTATTCCGACAATTAGTTATCTATAAAGATACTAGTATAAATTACTATTACTTACTTTTTATAATAACTAAAGACAATAGTATTAGTTATCAGTAAAGAGATTAATATAGATTATAATAACTTGTTTACTATAATAGCTAAAGATAGTAATATTAGTTACTGTTGGAATAACAGCGCCAGCTGGTTGTACGACATGCACGACTCAAGGACACACATCATGGCAGAGGGCACAGACTGGATATTCGGCCCTCGGTTATCTATTGAGGGGATCAAAGTATATTTACGCCGAACTGACTCAGGGACGTACGAGACCATATATCTCGTGTACGAAAGCCAAGTCTTGTAGTTAGGAAGATAATCACGGAAAATACATCTTTGGTTCACCCTAACTTTTAACCCGGGTACGATCGTACACACGGGTTCTCTCAGGAAGAGAGAATCCATTCAACACTTAACTTATAATAAAAGGTTTAATGAATTTGACTTTTCTGTCATCAAGGTCTTCGTCATATAACATGGCTGACAAATCACCCAGTACGCCGCTGGTTCTCAGGTGTATCCAGTGCTAGCACCCACGGTTCCGCCTTTGTATCACCACGAACAGGATCTGGCAGAGTTCTGGACACGGAAGTCGACGGAGAGGCCCGAGTCACCGTGACCACTGCAGATTCCACCAGTGCTAGCAATGAGTCAGCAACAACTCTGAATGACAATACTATAACAGGCAAGGCAGGCATAGAAAGGTCGATGCAGGGCAACTGTAGAGTAGCAGAGCGAGAGTGGGGCAGTATACTCACCAGGATGACTTTCCGGCACAGCACATATCCCGAACATATCCCATGCCCCATCCCGCCTCCCATTCTTTAACGTGTGTGTTATCAGAAAGATACATGTTTATGGCGCAGACCTTGGCGGTACCGACGCTCCATGAGAATGCGGACCATGCAGGCAAGTAGACTAGATTTTCGGGGTTGTTGTTCTGTAGCTGCCGCTGGAGCTCGTTTGCATCAGCTTGGTTGTAGCTGCCGAAGCCGCCGCCACACCCAGTGGTACGCTTCTCAAGGCCGGTCGTGGGAAGCTTGCTTTGGGGGGCTGTGGTGGGCTTAGGTTGGGTGAGGGGGAATGGGCCTTCCTGAACCATTTCAAGCGCGGAAGAGGCCGCAGAAGACTCCAAGGGGACGGCATTGGTAGCCAAAGCTCCCAAAGCGATCGTGAGTAGCGAAGAGATGTACATGATGAAAGCTCGGTTTTGAAGCGATGGAAAATCTAGGATGATTGATGGGTGGGAGTGCAGTTGATGGGGACTGAGGAATGGATTTTGAGGCGGCGCAGTGCAATTATTTAAGAACAGTGAATGGTTGAAAGTCTTGCTGAATGTTTTTTCGCTGGACTCGCGCTGACGGATGTTGCCATTCGCATTTACTTCCACATCAGGCGGTTCAACAAAGTGAAATTTTCTTTCAAGTTTACCGCTCCTTGAACATCACGAGGTCAAAAAAGTCCACTTGCTCAGTAAGCCACCAAGTGCTGAATGGCGTGTTGAATTTGAGGAGATTAAACGTTTAACTAGTGCTACCTCTGGAATCAGGAATTGGCCGGAGAGGCCAGCCGAATATATCCACTTTAAACCCACTTGGAACCTGTCGCTGAATAAGTCCAGGTGGATAGGGAAGTTTTAGACGCCTTCGTTTATGAGCGATTGGCTGAAAAATCCAAAATAGGCACCTTAACCCTCATTAGTCTTGAATAGATCGGTCCGGGCCGAGCCCACTGCAGACTAATCTGTAATTTTACTGGCTGAGTTCATATGGGTGCTTACACATTCGAGGCACAATGGCAGTCCTTTGATGATGGTATGGGGATGGACTGCAGACTTGCAGCTGCCATGCCTCATCAAGACTTGTTCCTGTGATGGAGCCTGTGTCGAGAGTCAATGTATAGGGAAAAAAAGACCGATTGAAAAGAAAATGGATATATATTCGGCCAGTCGTCCATCAGTCGGAACACTTCTTTACTCAAGCTTCTTTCAGTCTTACCTTCTGCCGAAACAATAAGCTAGCTAGTACTCCAACATGCGTACTCAATCTTTTCTGGCGGCTATTGCGTCGGTCGTTTATTCTACGGCTGCGGCCCCTGCTGAAGATCATCCGGAGTCCCTTGCTTTTGGCCCTTTCAATATCAACGATGGAGTGGAGACTGAGAACGCACTGCTCAACAAGCGAGATGACTGCGGCACCTTGGGAGCCCTCTTCAGCAAGAACAGCATCAACAATCTTATGTGGGACCTCCAGAACAACAACCCAGATGGGATGACCTACGTCCCCCATAACAACTTCGTGAGTTGGTCAAACGGCGACGCCCAAGTTTGTGTAAAGAATACTTATATCACGGAAAATACCCATGTCAAACGGTAATTACCTTAACCCTTTTGATGAAATATTTACTAAACTCTTTCTAGCTGGGAAGTTGGTTGGGCCGTCGGATACATCCGCGACATGTGCTGCACTGCTTCAGGTAACTCGCAATGGTAAGTTTTCTAGACAAAAGTGGTCTATAGCAGGGTTAAACTAACCTTAAAACAGTGAGGGAGGCCAGAGCTTGGCTCATGGTGATAGTGGTCTGCCACTTGTTGTGTATCTGCGCTCTACGTCTCGTAGTTGTGGTGCAATCAATAACTAGCAACTGTTAAGACTGAATCTTGTAGAGGAACCTGATGATGTTATAGTATAAAAAGATAGAAAATGCAAACGCCTAGATCTTATACTTCAGACACTGAAAATGAACGAATTGATGGATACTTAATCCTAGCTCTAGCTTGAAAGATACTCTACTAATTTAGTAGACCCTGAATTCTAAAATAACTTTATTTAAAAGAACTTATACTTTACTAGGCCTATTGCCTTGTATTGTGTTTATAGAACTTTTGATAGCATTGATTCTTATTTTGGCCTAGCGCTATACTAGCTAATGACCTTCGGTTACATGACTACGGACTCTGAACTAAGACCCCAGCTTTTTACCTTGGCCCTGCTAATAGTATAACCAATAAAACTTGCACTTGGGCGCGCTGTCATGCTCTAGCTTCCGACTCGTCTACCCTGTCAGCTGCCTCCGAAATTAACGTTGACCGTGACGCCCCTATGCCGAGACGCCGCCGTCACAGAGCAACTAACCCGCTGAGCTGGTTTAAATACTATTATCCTGCTGCTTTTAGTGAAAGCTTTAGACATCAGCTTAACCTTATACTACCTATTTATCTTTACCTTTTTATAGTACATATTTATGCCCTTTATAACCTCTACTACTAACGTGAATCACAAGCGAGTGGGCCAGCCAAGCGAGTGGGCCACCCAACCGCGTCTACACCACAAAATCAAGCTGTTACTAACGCTCACAACACTAAAACAGTTGAACCTACTCAGAATCCTCGTCCTTAGATTGTTATACATCAAACTGACACGTTCGCGCATTGTGTCCAGTGTTCCCGCAGATGCTACATCGTCGTTAACCTGAACCTAACCTTGGCTTGCGACCACTACTCCGACGCGTTTCCTTATAAATCTATGCTGTTACGTCTCTCTGCGACTATATATCCTCTGCATTAGCTATAATAAGACTTCCTCCTTACTAGAGACGTGTTTTTTTAGCTCTCTGACGTCGGCTAAGTGTGTTATTCTCCTCCCAAAGGGTCTTATTCTTAGCCTCTTTTAAGGTATACTAATACATAACTCCTAACGCTCCTTTAAGAATCTAGTTAATGGTATTGTTAATAGGCGTTAGGGAGCTGTTTTAATAGCGGGCGATTTGATCCTTTATTAAGGTTAACTGCGAAGTTGCTTCTATTAGGTTGTTTAGTGTCCTAGAAACCTAAGGTTATAGTAATGTTAGGAGTGATCCTAGAGGGGTTAGAGTATAGAACTTAACGTCTAGCTTTAATAACATACTTTCTGTATTTAAGGGGATAATTCTAGCTCCTCTAAATCCTCCCTAGATGTTCTTTTCTATAAGAGCTTACGTAAAGGCTTTGCGAAACGCTGGAAAGAAGTCTTCTTTTGTAATGTGGGTTATACCTTGCCGTATCTTATTCTTAATCTGTCGACTATATGCTGTCTTAAGAGGCCTAAAACACCTGACATCTAAGGGCTATAGTAGATATAATAAATAAGCCGGTATATAAAGTGTAATAATGTTATTTGCCTTATAATACAGCTTAAAGTCTGTAGAGTGGTGGCTTTTATGCCTGTTAACAATAAGGAGACAATAAGCACCTTTTGTACGTGGTTTTATATAACGATTAAAAAGCTTAACCTAATCTAAGCCTCTTTTGTTTATTATCTATCTGTTTTTAGATATTACGATAACCTAGTCAGGTAAAAGACCGGATTTAGTGTACTAGGTTAAGAGGTAATATTGGCCTGTAACGATAATGTAGGGCGGGACGTTATAACCTTACGAGCTAATTGCCTAAATAACTGTAACCTATTCCCTATTACTAGGCTGTACTATCTTTATGTTTAATTACCTTTCTGTACTTGTTATAACTATACTAGATACAATCTGGCTTATTATAAAGCCAGTCTTATTAAAGTTATAGATATCACACTTATTAATACTATACTTTGTAATCGTGTTCTTTACAAGGGTAAACCAGGCACGAATAGCCTCTAGGTCTTTGCATTAGGCTCTCTTGTAGTCGTACTTACGAAAAAACGCGTCCGAAGCTACGGTTGTCGTTTGACGAAGTTTAAGGCCCAGTGCTTACCAACCGGAGGCGCGTCACGATCAGCAAGCAGGTAATTAGCCATTTCTTCAACACCAGTAATCCGGGGAGGAAACGATCGGGCGTCTAGGTCAAGAATATAGTTAACTAGTTTCTCCTCTTCAAGCAGCGTTAAATTCCGTGAGTTCGGCATGGTGTCGCGTCGTGATGGTGTACCGTTAAGTCGACGCGTCAATGTGACGCGACTGACTTGGTAAATCTTTGCTGCGGCGCGAACACTGAGTTTGGGGTCCTTTCTACAAGCTTGAAGCGCGAGCTGTATTTGAGCTTCTTGAGTAATCGACTGTATTGTTGTTGGTGGAGGAATGTAGGGAAACAGTTAGATGGTTGTGTCAGAGTGGCTGGGTGGCCCACTCGCTTGGCTGGCCCACTCGCTTGTGATTCACGTTAAACGAAGTGCGTCTGTAAGATATTTGACGCATACTTGGCGCAAAGCCTGTATGGAAGAAAAAGCGTTACAGAGGGGTGAGGGGAATAAGAGGTTGGTTGACCACAACCCGTCTCAAACCCCTTGATCGTCGGATTCACTGCGGGACTTATCGAGATCTCACAACGTCATATGTAAAGAGTAGACGGTAGACATTAAAAAGTGTCCATTACGGCGAACTCAAGCTTCCCACGCCTTCCAGAACAGACCGCGAAACCCAAACCCAACCCTGGCTACCAGGATACGACAAAACTTGCCCAGTCATCTAGCGAACGACTACACAGATGTCTCCATTGCTGAACCCCACCTAGAAAGACAAGCGGCTCAATGTTCTTGTGCGGGATGTTCGCGCCAGTCCACCACGCAGTGCTGTCGCGAAAAAGAGTCGACTCGAAGACATCCATTACAAGACTTTTCCACGAGCGGCAAGACTCTTCCGATGGCTCGATCGAACGCAGGCCGTCTTCGCGCATCCGCTCCAGGAGGCTTACCACCCAGTCAACCTGAAGCTCGATGAAGGGCGGTGCGTTGGTTTGCGTTGTCGGCCCTTGCGGCCCGTATAGCACGAATGCGTTTGGCATATTGGGAACCATCATGCCAAGATACGTGCTGATGCCGTTCTTCCAAGCGTCCCGTAGCTGGACGCCGTGCTTGTCGCGGATGTTCATATCAAGCAGGCTACCCGTCAAAGAGTCGTAGCCGGTGGCCATGATGACGATGTCCATATCGTGGTGTGTGATGGCGTCCGGGGTCTTGGTAACAATCCCCTGCCTGTCGAAAGACTGGATCGGTGTCTTCTTGAGATCGATCAGTTTGACATTCGGTCGATCCAGCATCTCGTAGTAGTCCATCTCAAGATTGACGCGTGTCGCTCCGAACCATTCGAACTGATCCAGAGGCGCGACGATGTCCCTCTTCTTGGGATCCGTCATCCGGCTTCTCGTTTTGCGGACCCAGAAGTCGTACAAGCATGCGTTGGCCGTCTTGTCAAACGCGATGTCGCGA